>PVIU01017886.1:0-40574 GCA_004026605.1 Ondatra zibethicus
CCACCCAGTGAGACAGTGTGCCTGATCTAATGGGAGCTCACCAAATCCAGCTGGACCGGAACTGAATGAACATATGATCAAACTGGACTCTCTAATGTGGCTGCCAATGAGGGCAGACTGAGAAGCCATCAACAATGACACTAGGACCTATCTCTTCTGCATGTATTATCTTTTTGGGAACCTAGTCTATTTGGATGCATACCTTCCTAGGCCGGGATGGAGGGGGGAGGGCCTTGGACTTCCCACAGGGCTGGGCACCATGCCCTCTTTTAAGGAAGCAGCGGGAGGGAGGAGGGGGGAGCAGGAGGGGACTGGGAGAAGTGGAGGAAATGTAAATTATTTTTTGAATGGAAAAAAATAAAAGAATATGGAAAAAAAAAGATTCTTCACAGGAACCATCAATGAGAAGCTTTGTTCTTGCTAGAAAGTAATAAAACAAATAAATAAAATCCTTTTAAGCAACCATTGAAAAACTCTTACAAAGATCCTAGTAGTACATAACACAAAGGCATGTAAGCACACACATGTACACACACATAAACACATCAAAGGTACACCATGAAGTTTGCTATTTTACTGAATCGAGTCAGACATCATACTAATTGGTAAGCAATGCTTATATAAAATTGTTGATAATGATAAGAGCTTTAGAAAAGATAATTCAGGACTGGGAGACCGAAGTCTAATCATGGAGCTATGTACAGTGACAAAATGCCTACTTGAGGAGTGATGGTGAAATGCCTACACAAGGTTGACTCAATGATCCACTGACATTTTCATGGGAGATGTGCCCCAGGACAGATGCCAAATGTACTGAAGCCACAGATTATGAGTGTGTAATTATATTGACTGAGGCATAATCCAGGTTTATTTTTTAGTACCAATTTCCCCTCTTAATTCTGCACTGTATCTGTTTAACATCAGCTCTGACTATAGAATCTCATTGCTTATGGTACTCCAGTGTCCACCTGGAGTTCAGGAATAAAATCTTCAAATGTCTTGACCTGCATGGCTTTGAACTTTACCCAATTGTATCAATAGGAAATGAAATAATGACAGACACAGTTACAGAAAGCTGGGATTGGGAGAGTCAACAGCTCTGATGGAGGTACCCCAGCAGCACCACAGAAATTTAGCATACTTATTATATACGTTAAGAAATATGTCAGTTACTCTTACTAGGAATACTCTGGAGAAACAATATCAGTGATAGTCATCAGGTGTGAGGTAAGCTGTGGTCAGTACTTATGTATTTACAAGATGTCACTTAAAGAATTAAGAAAATGCTGTTGCTCTCACTATGGCTGACAGATTCCACAAGAAATTTTAGATTTACCTTCAATTGAACTCTATATTGAAATACAACATTGCAAAATATGTATGTCCAAAGACTGCCAACACTATTAATTCCATATTTTCCCTATTAAATATAACCACGTCTGTTACCATTGCTCTCACTATCAAAACTCACAGCCCATTATAGACATTTCATATTTAGTAATGGATTTACCACTTAACCAACATGGTTCTTCTTAATATTGCTAATAATTTAAACTGTAAACTATCATATCTTCTCAAAAAGTATTTAGATTTTAAGCACTGTCTAAGTGAGAGTTACTATTGTTGTGATGGAACACCATGGTCATAGCAACTCTTATAAAAGTAATCATTTAACTGATGCTTGCTTATAGTTTCAAAGGTTTAGTCCATTTTCATGATGGTGGAGAACATGGAAACACACAGGCAAACACAATGTTAGAGAAATGACTGAGCATTCTATATCCAGATCTGCAGGCAGCAGAAAGAGAGTGAAACACTGGGCCTGGCTCGAACATCTGAGACCTCAAAGCCCACCCCCAGTGACACAAAGCCCTCCAACAAGGACATACCTATTCCAACAATTCTATACCCTACTAGTCTTTCTCAAGTAGTGCCACTCTTTTATAACTAAACATTTAAATCTGTAGACCTATGTGGTCCATTCTTATTCAAAATACAAAAATATTAACAATGTTAAATAAAAATTTACAAACTATACAGAGTTCACATAATAGATAAGATAAAATGTATCAACTAGTTATAACAACCTTGTTATATAACCAAACTCTGAGGTTGCAATGTATCTGTCAGTTCAGTAGAGCATCCAATTCCTGCATCTGATGATATGGAACCTGCTGTCATCTGGTGCTACATAGGCCTACCATGACAAGTAACAATGGAAAGATGAACTGCTTTCCCCACTGATGAAAAGAACCTGAAAGGGAAGGAAAAATTAAGCCCTTTTTTATTACTCGTATCCCCTTCAGTTTAAGTACTGGGAATTGTTGCAATATTACAGTGTATGTAAGGCAACCAATTATATAAATACGGATCAATTGAACCAGAAGTCAGATTCTACCTACACTGCTTAATCATTTTGGAGAAACAGAATTGCTCTCAGTTTTCTACCTGGAACTATACATATGGTTGATAGGAATTTTGACCAAAACTTAGAATTTGTTTCAAACCTGATGTTGAATTAAGAGTAACCAACTTAATCTCTGTATAGACCTTTCTATTTTCAAACAATTGCCTCTACCTGATTCTACTTATAACCATAAACATTTCACAAAATATCAAAGGTTACAATGCGAGAAACAGAGAGATAACTGAGAACATACACAAAAACGTTCAATTACAAGCCAAGCACTCAGAAGACAAAGGCAGAGGCAGGTGGATCTCTGTGAGTTCAAAGACAGCCTGGTGTACAATAGCTAGTTCCAGGACAGGCTCCAAAGCTGTCAAAAATAAGAACAACAACAAAAACAAAAAAACAAAACAAAAAAAAACAGAAAAACTACTTTCCATGGTTATTCTCTGCAGCCATAAAGTAATCTTTTGCAATAAAATGTCATAATATTTTAGGGAATTAGGAGAAATAGCAGTTTTGTACTGTGTGCTATTACAATCTTACTTTGCATACAAAGATGAGACATGAGAAGAAAAGAGCTGGCTTAATGGCAATGGAAGCATGATTTCCTTTGAGGAAGCAGTACTGAGGAATGTCTTGTTTTAAAAAAAAAATCACCCAGTGCCAAATGGAAGCCCCAACAGAGTAAACATGAAACATCTGCCCTTCTTTTGCTTAAAAGAACATTGCAGAGCTACTTTAGGCTTGGATAAATGCTATTTGGCTTTTCTTGGTTTGTGAGTGGGATCTTGATTATGCTATCTTGAGTTCCCTCTCTCCTGATGTTTTCATCCTTGCCCAGAATTTTATATGTAAGCTTCAATTCCACACTTGGCTTTTGTGAAACCAAGCTTGCTTGTCTTTTGTAATTGTGAAAAGCTGTTCTCTTCGAAGGCCATAGCCTGTAGATACCCAAAACCTGAAAAGAAAACACTGTAATTATAATTATAATGGATTACAAGTTCCTATTACTCATGTTGGAGAAAAAACATGCAGATACTTTCATTAGTCTTTCTCCTAAATTCTCAGAAAGAGGAAATAGTAGTACTGGAATATATTTTTGTTAGAAAACTCACAGTCTTTGAATTAAAAAAATCTTATTACTTTGAAAAATTAAAGACACAATTCTATTTTTGCATCTACCTATATAAGTTAAAACAAATTAATAAGCCTTCTAGTTGGACCACATAAGGAGAAGTAAAATCAAACCTAGCTACATCTGAAATCAACCAATTGACCTCATGCCCCTGGTATAAAACAAATTTCCAAACCAGCAATTGTTTTGAAATCCTGCACCCTAGTAGCAGCAAGACTTCAGTTTATTATTATGCAGGTCTTGCACTAATCTAATTAAGTGAAATGAAAACCCAATTTCAAGCATTGTTGTACACATTTACATATGACACAAGGAGTCAAAATCTGTCTAAAGTTAAATGATGCAAATGTACAGTCACTGTATAAATTTCAGTTTTGCTTTTTCACTCAGCTCTATCTTGAAATACTGCCTGCTCAATGATGGCAAAACACGAGAAGCCCAAATGCCACTGACGACAGCTGCTTGCTTCACAGTTGCTTATTCTCCCACTGAGCATTAGTAATAAGCAGTGGGCACAACTTAAGCAGGCATTTCTGAAGAAATGATCTTATGGGAATAAGAAAGCAAACAGATGCATCAAGATGGTTCTTCTTAGACATTAGGAAGATAAGAGCTGCAGGACAGAGATTCCTCCATCTGATGCTTTGGCTCTATGTGAACACAGGGAGAATACCAAAACTCTTGCATCTGATTGCATAACCTTACAAGAACACAGGTAGGGCACCTCAACTCCTGTTTCTTATGTGATAGCCACATGTGGACACAAATAAGGGATCCCAATTATTATAGCTGATGAAAAAAACTGGTGAATGCTCAACCCTAGAAACAAATCAGGTTTTCTCAAAAAACCAGAGAAGCAGATTAAATTTTCTCTGGAGAAAAACTCAGTGTTCCATCCATTCCTCTCAATTTGATATTAAAAACACTGTGTTTAAAGAGCATATAAAGTGAATATAAGAGGAAAATTCCCATTTGGATCCACCTTATTTTATTATTTAACAACAACAGCAAACAAAAGGTGATTAAAGTATAAGAGTGAATCAAATGTGTAAGGAGAGAGGATAATGGGAACAGATGCAATAAACACAGCAAGATTTATAAAGAGCCATCATGACAATAAAGAATTGATTGCTTTTATACTAGGAAAGAATTCCAAATGGAGGGCTGAAGATACACATTAACATTTAAGATTAAGCATTTGACTTAGTATCTCAAAAGATAATGAGTCATGGCTAGCAGTATAGTCCACTGTTAGGATATAGACCTAATATGAATGAGGCCCTAACTGCAATCTTTAGGAACCCTTCTCCCGCAAAAAGAAAAGTAATAAATTAACTCTGAAGAACTTCTGAATAAGAATTATTTGCATAAATTTGTAGATAATTGAATATATTCTTGAAACATTGAACATGGTTCATAAACAAGAATGACATTGTCACTGCCTTTGAACAATTCACAGGAAGTGAACCAGTGCAGTGAAGTCCAGGAAATAAGAAAAACTGGACAATCCCTTTACGTTGCAGTCACAATCCAAATTACAGATCTTGGAAAAAGCTCAAAAACTTTAGAGAAATCTGTTTGTTAGACCACCCTGCTAAATTTTGAATCCCTGGTTAATGGGAATCCACTGCCACCAATGTAATGAGATAATCAAACTGAATTAATATAGCCAGATTTAATCTGAGCAAAGCACTATTGGATGACACTCAGGAGAGTATGAAATGTATCACATGGTAAATATGGCTACCAGGTCTTAAGTAGCCTATAGGTATGATTTTGAGCAGACTCAAGGAGGGACTAAATTTGGTGAGCTTTCTCAGGGACGGAGTTGGAAGAAGGTTCCTCTAGGGGAGATGCTACTCAGGGTGCTAAGGGTGGGATCTGAAACGGGACTCAGAACTGGACATTTCAAGAACACCCATTACTAGAAAATGGCTTAAGGCATAGACATTTTAAATAACATTAGCCTTTAATTTTTCAGACTCGTGACTCAATTTTTCAGTAGTATTTTCAAAGAATGCCACCTTACAGAAGTACCTTTTAGAAAAAAAAAATAATAAACTCTAAACTGATTCTAATCATTTTATTTTTAAAAACTGCTTTTGCATGATGAAAAATAATTGTGTCTGGATGGACACATATAAATGGGCTGAATGGATCACAAAGAGGTTTGGTTTTTACTTTTTTGAGGAACTGGTGTACAATTCTTTATAAAAATGACTGCCTCCTTGATATTCCACTTGTCTATAAAATGAGAGTAATCTCATGACTGCTTGACTTACTCACAGGACTTTATAAGGGCCTGAAACAATTAAAATTGTCAAATATGTTTATAAATAGCAAAGTACCATGTTAACATTAGTGACTATCACTATTCTGAGAAAAGCCAAGATTATTATGCTAATGGTGCAGTTTATCATTTACAGAATAGGGGAGACAGACAGAAAAAAGAAATGCTGAATGCTCAAATAAAAGGAATTCAGTTAACCATAGATTCAAAAGAATAATAAGACAAGGCCCACAATGGACTAGCAACAAAAAAATGGGGATGCTGCTCTATCCTGACACACAGGGTATATAATATAAAGAGATCCAAAGGGCTATGGCTCATGTTTCATTAATCACCATTTAATGTATTTGCTGCTCTTCCCATGATAAGCTAGCTATTTGTGAAAGACATAATTTCTTTGAAAATACATTCAGAAATTTAAGAGTCCACAATATTCATCCTTCAAGTAGGGATTTGTGTCACAAGATCAAACGCACTCATAGGAAACTTATTGAGCTTAAATGAGTGAAGTGTTCATTGGTAAACCTATATGTTGAGTGAGTAATTTTGATACTATTAAAAAAGTTGTTATCAATAAATATTTAGATTTTTAGTTAAAATATCTATATCTGTAGTATTTTTGTTTGCTGAAAATTGACAATTGATCAATTAAATGTTTGTGCTATTTTTAAAACTCCAGCGGCTCATTCTGCTATTATAGGAAATAAAAAATACCAGTTTCACAAGAGTGTTAGGTTTATGATCAGGGTAACCAACTTCTTTCTGATTGGAATTGATATCTTCTTTACAGGAGGAAGCTCAGACATGGTATTGTCCACTTTTTCAAGAGTTTATAGCCAGAGAGGTCATAAGTCCTAGAGGGAAATCGACTAATTTTTTGCTACATGGAAACAGTGTTTAACTGCCTTTTAAATACTCATGATTATACCCATGTTTAAAGGTACAGGTGCCCTTTTTCAAAAGAGAAGCGTCATACAGCTAATAGTGGTGGACAATGCAGAGACTCATAACAAAGTGCAAGAAATAAGTGATGGTAGGGTGTCTGGCCATAAATGGTACACAAATAAAAGTTGTTTCCAACACTCAGGGAACCACTTCTCTCATGAAATTGCTGTGCTTGTGGTTATCTGTACAAGATCTACACAAGATTGGGTCTAGTAATATTTATTAAGGAATGATGAGTGGGCATATGAGGACAAACCTCTCCCTAAGAGACTTCTGACAGCTAATGGTTATTGTAAAAGGGAGTGGTATGTTTTTCAATTATCAGGCACTGGAAATTGTCCTCCTGATTCATGCTCATGCAAAGAACCCTAATTAAATATTCTCTCTCTCTCTCTCCCCCCCCTCTCTCTCATACACACACACACACACACACACACACACACACACACACAAACACACAAATATACATACATGCACAAAGAAATGAAGAAGGAAGGTTTCAGAGGAAGAAAGGAAAAAGGAGGAAGAATGAAAGAGAAAAATTGAGTAAAAAGGAAGAAACCTTACTCTGCAAACATATAAAACTGTCCAAGAATGAAAACCAAAAAAAGTATTATACAGGTAGTTGAGCTTTTAGCACTTATAAAGACTTGGTATTTCCCAAAAAAGTAGAAATACAAAAGAAAACAGAACTGTAAAGTGAAACCTCTTTTTGCAGTCTGACATTGGCATGAAGTAATTTTACATTGAGCTTGGTGATGCATACCTATAATTCTAAAACTGAAAAGGATGAGCCATGAGTATCAAGAGTTTACAGGCCAATATATATAGCAAAAACATGTCTGAGAGACACTGGGGGTGGAGGAGAAGAGGAGGAAGAAAGAAAGACAGAGAAAATGAATAAAACTCTTGTGAGCAATTGTGCATTAATTAAGGTTCAAGACAAGAAACAAAATAGTACTATAACCATATACATAGAGATGGTATTTATAAGGAATTGGACATTTTCAGAATCATCAAAAAGGCAGGAGAAATTATTCAGGGTGTTACACCTACAGTTGTTCAGATAGGATCACATGGTTTGTGATAGTGACTGTAATTATTAGGGCTCTAGACCTACAAGTTGGTGGCCAGAGAGTAGAACATTGCTCTTAATGATGAAAATAAACTTAACCTTAGATTGGGCTTTTCCAGTGACCTGTGACAATAAGGAGTTTACCTCTTTTGTCATCCCCATCTCTCCAGCTTAAAATAAATAATATTATCATACAAGCTAAAAAGAACCCCAAAATATACAGTTCACAGAATTTTATGTGTTTTGATTGGGATAAAAAGTAAATAAAGTGAATTCTAAGTATAAAAAACTATTTTTTAACTCAATGTGTTGTGCATAAAGCATCTTTGCATGCTATAAACAAATCTAAGTTTTTCAAAGATTAACATATATGAGAAAAATGTTTTCTTTCATTGAGTACTTATCCTAAGAAGATGAGACATATGTAAAAAGTTAGACATCAGCAGAAAAGAATTACTAGTATTCATTGTAGATAAAATCAGCAATGTCCTTAAATAGAAAATTTTGTGAATGTAGAATGTAAGATGAAAATAACTGTGTTGTATGAGGCACAAATAACATGTTTTTCCTCATTAGCATTCCAATTATTTCAGTACTATAGATGAAAAGATTTCTATGAAGAAGACTGAGTTGAGATTTATAGGTCTTCCTGGGTCAAAGCCACTTTGCACTTCAGCTAGGCCTACATCATTTTCCCAAACTAAGTGAGCATTTCCACACTACATGATCTTGCAAATAAATCCTTCATTACAGAATGAATTCTCCTCTTCAGTTTGGGTTACCAGAATGTGAAGAACACACCAAAAAATGCAGGAAGCTTTAATAAAGGAGTGTACCAAATTAGGACTTTAAATAAGTGAAGAATAGAAGAGTGGCCTCAATGGGAAGAAGCAAGATAAATTCTATCACAGAAATTGGCGAGAAAGAAACCATTAAATCAAACCTATTAATTATTATGGGGAAACAGTAGAGAATCTCAGAGCTATTGTTCTATGAGCCTAAGAAGACTTTGCTTCTCTATGGAAAACCACAATAGGCTAGAAGTGGGTGTGTCAATGAGCTCTAGATTTTCCTAAGGGACTCCTTGAGTTGACAGAAAGCAATCAACTCTCAGAAGCTGGGAAAGAAACTGCCTCCATGGAGATAATAACTCTAACTGTGCAAAATGGACAGAATGAGAACATACATACTACAGGTCATCTTTTGGGACCATTGGCATACCTCTCTAAATAAATATTCATGGAAACCATGGCAACTAGATAATTCAGTGTTGGCAAAAGTTCTGGATCTCCCATTAACCCAGAGCTTTAATCTTACCTTTCCAAAAGTCAACCACATTCTATATTTTAGGCCTTAATATGCAGTGGATGTTCTGGTCAGATGATGAGGTCAGAAAGGGACTTTGTCCATCAGCCATCATTCCTGAAATAAACATATTTCTTCCACATGTGAAATTTCTATTACTCTTAAGGACTTCATCAGATAATTACTAGCAGTTATTATGAAATAGGAATAATTTTGAAGAAAAATATACAAGCAGTTCTACATCTAGATGAGCGGCATCTGGCTAGTTATTTTTGAACAATTTGTATTGGATAATGATTTAGAATTAATTTCAAAGCCTGCAGTATATGCATATAGAAAAAGATAATACAGTATTGAGTATTTAGACCCAAATAAAAATTTTAACATTTACCGAATTTTAATTACTTTTTATTTGTCAAATTTTTCAACTTTTCTGACTCCAAATCCCCCTGCGCTGTTGTCTGACACTATTCCTGGGGAGATAGGAACAAACATCTGTTTTGCAATAGTAAACAATGACAAAACGAAGTAAATATATGACCAAAGTCCAGCATGGTAACCAATAATTTTACTAGGGCTACTTACTGGAAAGTGGGTGAAAGATTGCTTATGGGTGTATAAACAATCTAAAAATAGTTACTTTGCTGAAAGCACACTCTTATCTTGGTAAATACTCATGAAAGCTAGAACTCTGGAGCTCTGTGCATGACTTGCAGGCAGTTGAACAAGTTGGAGACTCTCCTAACTCAATCAGTTTTTATTCTTTATTAACTTTGGGCAATGTGTAGAGGTGCAGATGTGGTGGGGAGTAGGGCTTGTGTATCCGGTAAGTTTCAAGAACTTCTTAAAACTTGTGGGACTTAAGGAGCCTCTCAAAAGAATTTACTGAAGTTTCATGAAATAACATTTAGGATGGAATGACTTAATTTAGGAAATTGCTGCACAACAGATACACACACATCTTTCCCAAAATAAGATTAAAGTAAGAGATATAACCACAAGATTATTGTGAGAGCAATAACAATAATAACAAACTTTACATTTTCTGAGTTGCTTTTTTTATTGTTCTTTTACTCCTTGTTCTCAGACAATGTGAGATATCAGAAATAAAATGGAATGTTTCCATTATAATTTCTGTCATTTAAAATATAATTATATACTAATTTTACAATTATAGACTTACTAGAAAGAAGTACAGGGAATTTCCAGATATTTTGTATCCATTATAAAATCCCATCAATTACTCTGTTTTCCTTCAGCCTTCTTTTTATGTTGTTTGTCTTTTTAAATAAATAAACATAATTTGAGATTAGAGTTAATAAATAAAGAGATCTCCAAAGTATTTTTAGTACAGGCAGAAGTATCAGAATGAGAGAGCTTGTTCCCAAGCATATTATGTTTGAGGAAAGCGTACATCTGGCAGGTTGTATTGCATTATGAACAATGTTGACATACATGTTTCTAGACAAGCTTTCTAATCATTGTTATACTTCATCCTCTAATAACAGAAACTTCCTTTTAAGGTTCAAATAAAATGGGCTTATTGGAACAACACCAAAGGCACAAAAAATCTATTTCAGAAGTTTTGAATCCAAAGAAATATTCTATTTTTGGACTTAAATGTCACAAATAAAGGATTCCAATAAAGGCCATTTCTACTCTACAGTCAATTTATTTCAATATGTTAATTTTATTAACAAGTTAAACTTGATAGAAAGTTTTCCCCAAGTGTGTTAATAGTGATGCTTACATTTTGAGTGACTGGCTCATGAATATTTGGTTTGAGGTTATACGAGTCCACAGGTTCCAGTGAACATCTGTGTAGTTTTGACTTAATAACAATGCCTCCTTTTTGTTGAGACCTTTTTTTGGAAACCATTCTGAAAGGCCCTCATTTGGCCACTTGCATAATTAATACGGCCTCAATATTGAATGTGCCCACTACTAATACTGGTCAGGGGTTGAAATATTCAAATCACTTAAGCATGTTATAGCTAAGGATTAACAAAATCCTCCATCTATGCTCCAGAGCAATTAAAATATGCAGTTACAGACAAAGCTGAGAATTGGGAATGCACCTGAAATTTTATGAAGACTCATTAAGCTATCAAGGTAATCCTAATCAAAACATATTTGTGTGTTTATTCCCTTGATTTTTCCAAGGAAGCAAATTATTTGTCTGCTTTATGTAAAAGTGTGCTGGACTTCTACTCCTGACTTTTATATCTCCTTTTGGGTAGACAATGCCCTCAAATTGTGAGTTGTATAGCCCTTAACCTATAGAGCTATTAAACCTGTTAGCAGAAATTTAGGAAATGGAAAATGTTGAAGCTTGACTTCCTTTATTTTATATAGAGCTCAGGTGGTAACTTTGGTACTGTTGGAGCAAGAATCTCATAGACTTGAATGTTCAAACTCTTGTTGTGGGGAGTGAGACACTTGTTTGTCCCTGCTCCCAGCCAAGAAATAACCACTCAGAAGCTATATTAATTAAATCACTGCTTGGCCCATTAGCTCTAGTTTCTTATTGGCTAACTCTTACATCTTAATTTAACCCATTTCCATTAATCTGCGCATCACCACAAGGTTGTGACTTACCAGCAAAGTTTCAGCACGCCTGTCTCTGGTGGTGGATCCATGGCATCTCTCTGAATCCACCTTTCTTCCTCCACACATATAGCCGACCTTTCCCTGCCTTGTTCTGTTCTTCCCTGCCATAGGCACAAAGCAGTTCTTTATTCATTAACCAATAAAAGAAGCATACAGACAGAAGGACCTCCCACACCAAACTCTTATATTGACTCCTATCACATGCTGATAATGAAAATAATGTCACCTCTATTGCACTTATGTTATATTATATTCTGACAAAAAGAATCTATTTTTAACATCCTAATCAAATAGTAGATGAGTTGATATTGCAGGTGTTTATTTGCTGAACAGAGAACTAAACCAGTGTTCTCTAATGTCTCTAAACTCTGTCATAGAAAACATTGCTCTAAGTTCTAGGCCAGGAAGGAGGGGGAGGGCCTTGGGCTTCCCACAGGGCAGGGTACCCTGCCCCCTCTTAAGGAAGCAGGGAGAG
Source organism: Ondatra zibethicus (assembly GCA_004026605.1). Lineage (NCBI taxonomy): Eukaryota > Metazoa > Chordata > Mammalia > Rodentia > Cricetidae > Ondatra > Ondatra zibethicus. Next base: position 12,246 of record PVIU01017886.1, read on the forward strand.
GGAAGAGGGGTAGTGGGGGAGAGGGAGGGAACTGGGAGAAGGGGTGGAAGTGTAACTTTTTGAATGAATATGAAAAAAACATTGCTCTAACATTTCACAAGAAATTTATTTTATTTAAAGGGATTTTAATGAAAATTCAGAGATAAGAAAATGGAATTAAATGGACAGATGCTATTCATACATAAAACCACAAACAATATGCTATGAGGAAATTTGACAATTCCTGAGTTTTAAGTAATTTTATTAAGAAAGAAGCATTTCATCTTCTCCCACCGTAGTGGGAGGGGACCGGGAGAAGGGGAAGAAAGGAAAAAAAATTTTATTTCTTTAATTATGCTCTTGAATGGAAAAAACAAAACAAAACAATGTATGGAAAAAATAAAAAAAATAAAATAAAAAAAAGAAAGAAGCATTTCTCTTAGATGATTTGGAATAAAGTAGAGGATACAATTTATCTTTGTTTTTGTTGCCAGTTATATGTATAGATGCATCTCAACAGGTACACCATAAGAGAATAGAGTAAGCCCATGGGTACTTTCTATAATGAACTTATAATTCTTTAGCACAATTCATTAATAAATTCACTTAGCACAAAATCTGCATGGCCCATCCATGCTCTTGAATTTTGCAGAATTCTCTTCTATTTTGACTGCACAATGTTCTACTGTATTCATATAATTCAAAATCATTCTCTATATCTAATCAACTGCCAACATACTTTAAGTGGACCATGTTTAATTCCATTCATTTGCATGCAAAATTCAAGATTCATTGTTTTTTAACAATGAGTAGTACTCTAATGTGTAGATGTGCCACATTTTCTTTATCCATTCTTCAGTTGAGGGGCATCTAGCTTGTTTCCAGGTTATGGCTATTACAAATAATGCTACTATGAACATAGTTGAACAAATGCTTTTGTAGTATAATTGAGTAACTTTTGGGTATATGCCCAAGAGTGGTTTGCTGAATCCTGAGATAAGTTGATTCCCAGTTTCCTGAGAAACCACCATACTGATTTCCAAAGTGGTTGTACAAGTTTGCATTCCCACCAGCAATGGATGAGTGTTCACCTTACTCCATATCTTCTCCAGCATAAGCTATCATTGGTGGTTTTGATCTTAGCCATTCAGAAAGGTGTAAGATGGTATTTAAGAGTTGTTTTGATTTTGCATTTCTCTGATAGCTAAGTATGTTGAACATTTCCTTAAGTATCTGTTGTCCAGTTGAAATGCTTCTGTTGAGAATTCTCTGTTTAGTTCAGTATCCCATTTTTAACTGGGTTATTTAGAATTTTAATATCTAACTTTGTCAGTTCTTTATTTAATTTGAAGATTAGTCCTTCATCTGATGTGGGGTTGGTGAAGATCTTTTCCCATTCAGTAGGCTGCCTTTTTGTCTTATTGACTGTGTCCTTTGCTATACAGAAGCTCCTCAGTTTCAGGGGGTCCCATTTATTTATTGTTGCTCTCAGTGTCTGTGCTACTGGGGTTATATTGAAAACTACTTCCCAATTTCTCTTCTATCAGGTTCAGTGTGATTGAATTAATATTGAGATTCTTAATCCATTTGGACTTGTGTCTGGTGCATGGTGATAGATATGGAACTCTTCTAATTCTTCTACACGTTGACATCCAGTATGCCAGTACCATTTGCTGAAGATACTTTCTTTTTTCCATTGTAAAATTTCAGCTTCTTTGTCAAAAAATAGGTGTTCATTGGTGTGTGGATTAATATCCGGGTGTTCCATTTGATTCCATTGGTCAATGTGTCAGTTTTTATGCCAAAACCAAGCTGTTTTCATTACTGTAGCTCTGTAATAGAGCTTGATGTCAGGGATGGTGATGTATATGGAAGTTCCTTTATTGTACAGGTTTGTATTGGCTATCCTGGTTTTTTTTTCCCCTAAGAAGTTGATTATTGTTCTCTCAAGGTCTGTGAAGAATTCTGTTGGGATTTTAATGAGAATTGCATGAAATGTAGAGATTGCTTTGGTAGGATTGCCATTTTTACTATGCTAATCCTTTCTATCCAAGAACATGAGAAATCTTTCCATTTTCTGATATCTTCTTCAATTTCTTTCTTTAAAGATCTAAACTTCTTGTCAAATAAGTCTTTCACTTCTTTGGTTACTATTACCCCAAGACATTTTATGCTATTGGTGTCTATTGTGAAAGGTAATGTCTCCATGATTACTTTCTCACCTTCTTTATCATTTGTATATAGGTGGGCTACTGATTTTTTTTTCAGTTGACCTTGTATCCTGTCACACCACTGAAGGTATTCATCAGCTGATAGGAGTTCTCTGATAGAGTTTTTGGTGGTCACTTTTGTTCACTATTATATCATCTGCAAATAATGAAAATTTGCCTTCTTCCTCTTCAATTTGAATCCCAGTGATCTCCTTTTGTTTTCGTATTGCTTGCTAAAGGACTATGTTTAAGAGACATTGAGAAAGTGGACAGCCTTGTCTTATTCCTGATTTTTGTGGAATCGCTTTGAGTTTCTCTCCATTTAATTTGGTGTTAGATGTTGGCTTGCTGTATATTGCTTTAATTATAATTAGATATGTTCCTTGTATCCATGATCTCTCCAAGACCTTTATCATGAAGGGCTGTTGGATTTTGTCAAATGCTTTTTCAGTATCTAAAGAAATGATGATATGATTTTTTTCTTTTAGTTTATTCATATGATGGATTACTTTGATAGATTTTCATATGTTGAACCAACCCTGCATCTTTGGGATGAAGGTGACTTAATCATGGTGGATGATTGTTTTGATGTGTTCTTGGATTCAGTTTGCCAGTATTTTATTGAGTTTTTTTGCATCCATGTTCATGAGTGAGATTGGTCTGTAATTCTCTCTCTTGGTTGAGTCTTTGTGTGATTTTGTTATCAGGGTAACTATAGCCTCATAAAAAGAGTTTGGCTATGTCCCTTCTGTTTTATTATGTGGAACACATTGAGGAGTATAGATATTAGCTCTTCTTGGAAGTTCTGGTAGAATTCTGCACTAAAACTATCTGGCCCTGGGCTTTTGTTGTTGTTGTTGGGAGATTTTTGATGACAGCTTCTATTTCCTCGCAGCTTATAGGTCTATTTAAATTGTTCACCTTGTCTTTATTTAATTTTGGTATATGGTATCTATCTAAAAAATTGTCCATTTCTTTTCAATTTTCCAATTTTGTGAAGTACAGTTTTTGTAGTACGACCTAATGATTCTCTGTGTTTCCTTGGTATCTGTTGTTATGTTCCAGTTTTCCTTTCTGATTTTGCTAATTTGGATGTTCTCTCTCTGCCTTTTGATAAATTTGGATAAGCGTTTTTCTATCATATTGATTTTCTCAAAGAACTAGCTCTTTTTTGTTGATTATTTGTATTGTTTTCTGTGTTTCTATTTTGTTGATTTCAGCCCTCAATTTCATTATTTCCTCTCTTCTACTTTTCCTGGGTGAGTCTGATTCTTTTTTTCCCAAGCTTTCAGATGTGCTGTTGAGTCACTAATGTGAGCTTTCTCTGTTTTCTTTATGTGGGCACTTAGTGCTATGAACTTATCTGTTAGCACTGTTTTCATAGTGTCTCATAGGTTTGGATATGTTGTGCCTTCATTTTTTTGAATTCAAGGAAGACTTTAATTTTTGTCTATATTTCTTCCTTGACCCAGGTGTGGTTCAGTAGTTGACTGTTCACCCAGAACCAAAAAGATGAATATGGTATGTACTCACTCATAAGTGGATTCTAGATATAAACAATGGACATTGAGCCTATAGTTCATGATCCTTGAGAAGCTAAGTAATAAGGTAGATCCCCAAAAAAACATATATAGACCCACCTGGAAATTGGAAACAGACAAGAACACCTGAAAAAATTGTGAGCATGGGGTTTGGGGTAGAAGGAAGGGTAGAAGGAGAAGAGGAGCTGAAAAGGAGAGGGTTAAAGAGAACTTGGGGGAAGGGGAGAGTCAAGATGGAGGAAAGACAGATATGAGAGCAAGGAAAGAAATAACTTGATTTAGGGAGCCATTATACAGTTAGAAGAAACCTGGCTCTAGAGAAATTCCCAGGATCCACCTAAGACCCTAAGCAATAGAGGAGAGGGGGCCTGATCTTGACTTGCCCTGTAGTCAGACTGATGATTATCTTAAATATAACCATATAATCTTCATCCAACAACAGATGGAAACAGAGGCAGAGACCCACATTGGAGCACTGGACTGAGCTCCCAAGGTCCATTTGAAGAGTGGAAGAAATGGGGGTATGAGCAAAGAGGTCATGACCATGAAAAGTTCATCCACTGAAACAGTTTACCTGAGCTACTGGGAGATCACCAATTCCAGTTGGACTGAGAATGAACAATCATAGGACCAAACTAGTCCCTCTGAATGTGATTGACAGTTGCATGGCTGGGGTAAACTGAAGGGTCACTGGCAGTGGCACCAAGATCTATTTCTACTGCATGTACTGGCTTTTTGGGATCCTATTCTCTTTGGATGTATACCTTGCTCAGACTAGATATAGTAGGGAGGGCCTTGGGCCTTATATAAAGCAATGTGCCTTACCCTCTCTTAGGATTAGATGGGGTAGGGTGGGAGGGTGTGTGGAGGGAAGGGGAGAAGGAGATGGAGTAGGAATTTGGATAGTTTTTTTTAAAAATCTAATAAATTTTTAAAAAGTGGACCATGTCAAATGATAGTGTCACTATCTTCCCTAGATACTGATGCCAATACTTTTGTATAAATACTCAGATTGTATTACCTGACAGCTTAATTTTAATTCATTGAGTAAGCCCCACACTGATTTCTGTAGCAGCAACAGGCACCAATGGTATAAATTGTTCCTTTTTTAATGTTTTTATAGATACTTGTACCATGTATACATACATACATGCATACATACATACCTATATTCATATGTACATGTAAAGATATATTATTATATATCATCATATTATCTAAGAAATCATATAAGAAATTACATCCATTCTTGTTTAAATTTGTATTTCCTGGATGATGATTAATCTTTTCATGTGTTTGTTTTCCATGTAATTTATTTTCTATGAGGGAATGTCTATGGAACCATTTATTCCATTTTTGAATTGTTTAATTATTTAGCTAAGAAAAAATATACAGTAAGATGCCACATACTTTAACCTTCATGGAGTATCTAAATTAGCCAAACACATGTTTTAAATAAGATAGAAATAACAAGAGTTAGGCCAGAGTAGAAGCAATGGTGGTGAGTTAAGTAATCAGGGGGTAAAGAATTTCACATAGTAAAGGGAGTTCTAGGGATCTATTATACAATATCATTTTAAATTTAAAAATCTATTAATTAGGATGTCCTAATGTTCTCACCAAATGAAATATATAAAGATTGTTTTAATGTTTAAGAGAATGAGATTCAGTGTACATGTGTTGCTCCCAGGCCATGAAAATAAGACTGAGCACTGACCAAGCAGACACAGGCAAGACCCTGTAAATTCTGTAAGCTGACTCGCTTTCTAGAATTTATTTAAATAATTTTCAGGGCTAATTAGTAGCTTCTAATGCCAACAGCTAACTGTAAACAACTAGAATAAAAGCAGTATTTGGCAGAGCTGTTAACATTTAGGTTTAGTGTATGGTGCTGTGAGCATCATTTTAAAGATAAAGAGAGGAGTTTCCCTGCAAGGACAGATTTCTTTCAGAGGTCAGCTACAGTACATTCATTCAAAACTTGTTTATCAGACCTATTATCTCCCCTGAGAACTATGGTTTTAGCCATATTTATTTGATTAAGAAGTGAATGAGTCACCCTGCAGTAACTGACCTCCAAGTTAGAACTGTTTGATAATTTCTCTCAGGAGTTAGGGACTTGTAAATGCTTATACATATAAATCATTCATGCAGCAAACTCAGTTGGAGCTTGAATAACAGTGTGCTTGAAACAGAACAGTTTAGACATGAAAAAATGTTTTTAATATTTCTAATTTCAAAATATTTTAATTAAGAGAGTACATAAACTCTTTATATTATCTAACGAAATTCTAATCTTATTAGTTGCTTTGACTAATTTTCAGTTGCTTTACCTATACTTCTTTCTGACATAAGAAAGCTTAAAAAGAGCCTTCAAACCCTGCATGCAGCCTGCTCCAGTGCTGAGGGGACCAGAGAGGTGAGTTAGAGGCTACATTGCCAGATGGCTGGAAGTGCCACTCTCTGAAACCTTCCTAGGGGGACAGAATTCACCACCCCCCAGCTCCCTAAGCTTTTCTGGCCATCCGGCAAGGTGTGTTCCTGCTGCTGGGCTTTCTTTACCCCAAACCACTCTGCCCCCAAGCCCACCTTTTTGCCTGTAAGGTCCTTGGAACCCTGTAACATAGCCTGCTTAAGTGCTGAGGGGACCTGAGATGTCTTGGAACCCAGCAACACAGCCTGCTCCAGTGCCGAGGGAGCCTAAAAGAAGGCAGACCAAGAAAAACTCCCAAGTACTGAGACAGCTACAGCAAAGATTGGAACCAAGAAGCCAAGACACTACTGGCCTCATTTGACGGAAGAGATGGAGAATTCCAATGCAAGAATTCCTCCAACAGCCTAAAAAACAACATGGTAACACCAGAATCCAGCGGACACTCAACAGGAAGACTTGATAATCCTAATTCAGAAGAAGTAGAAGAAAACGACTTTGAAAGTAACTTTATGAAAATGATGGAGCCCTTTAAATAGGAAGTAAAAAACTCCCTTAAAGAAATGGAATTAAAGATAAACAAAAAGTTAGAAGAACTTAACAAATCCCTCAAAGATACCCAAAAGAACAAGAAAAAAACAATAAAACAGGTGAAGGAAAGAGTTAAGAGTTAAGTTTTGAATACCGAAATGGAGGTAATAAAGAAAACACAAACTGAGGGAAGGCTGGATATGGAAAATCAGAGACAAGTATAACTAACAGAATACAAGAGATAGAAGAAGGTATCTCAGGCTCTGAAGATACTATAGAGGAAATAGACTCATTGGTCAAAGAAAACATTAAATCAAACAAATTCTTAACACAAACCATTCTGGAAATCTGGGACACCATGGAAAGAGCAAACCTAAGATTAATAGGGGTAGAAGAAGAAGAAGAACTCCAGCTCAAAGGTGCAGAAAATATATTCAACAAAATTATAGAAGAAAAATTTCCCAACCTAAAGATATCCCTATGAAGGTACATGAAGCTTACAGAACATCATATAGGCTGGATTTAAAAAAAAGTCCCCTCACCATATAATAATCAAAACACTACCACCAAAAATAACCAGAGTTAACAACCACTGGTCATTAATATTGCTTAATATCAATGGACTCAGTTCACCTATAAAAAGGCAAAGATTAAAAGAATAAATAGAAAAACAGGATCCAGCATCCTGCTGTTTACAAGAAACACACCTCAACCTCAAAGACAGATATTACCTCAGAGTGAAGAGTTGGGAAAAGGTTTCCAATCAAATGGACCTAAAAAAAAATGTGGGTGTGGCTACCCTAATATGTAACATAATTGATTTCAATCTAAAATACATTAGAAGAGATGGAGAAGGACACTTTATATTCATAATAGGAACAATTCATCAAGATGAGTCTCAAAGCTGAATATCTATGCCCCTAATATAAGAAAACCCACATATGTAAAAGAAACATTACAAAAAAATAAATTGCACATCAAACCCCAAACACTAATAGGAGGAGATTTCCACACTCCACTCTCACCAATGGACAGGTCAACCAGACAGAAATTTAACAGAGAAATAAGAGAACAAACAGATGTAATGAATCAAATGGTTAACAGACATCTATACAACATTCCACCCAAACAGGAAAGAACATACGTGCTTCTCAGCACCTCATGGAACTTTCTCTAAAATTGATCATATAATCATATAATTACTAACAAAGAAAACATCCACAGATATGAGAAAAATTGGAGTAACCACCTGTGTCTTATTGGATCACCATGGAATAAAGTTAGAATTTAACAATAATACTACCACCAGAAATCCTGCAAACTAATGGAAACTGAACAGTCATCTTCTGAACCACCCCAGGGTCAAGGAAGAAATAAAAGCAGAAATTAAAGTCTTCCTTGAATTCAACAAAATGAAGGCACAACATATCCAAACCTATGAGATACTATGAAAGCAGTGCTAAAAGTTCATAACACTAAGTGCCCACAAAAAGAAAATGGAGAAAGCTCACATTAGTGACTTAACAACACACCTTAAAGGTCCAAAAAAAAAAAACCAAACTCACCCAGGAGAAGTAGAACACTGGAAATAATCAAACTGAGAGCTAAAATCAACAAAATAGAAAACAATACAAAGAATCAACAAAACAAAGAGTTGGTTCTTTGAGAAAATCCACAGGATTCACAAATCCTTATCCAAACTAATCAAAAGGCAAAGAGAGAACACCCATAGCAAAATCCAAAATGAAAAGGGGGACATAACAACAGACACTAAGGAAATTCAGAGAATTATTAGGTCTTACTACAAAAGCCTGTACTCTACAAAATTGAAAAATGTAAAAGAAATTGACAATTTTTTAGATAGATACCATATACCAAAATTAAATCAAGACCAGGTGAGCAATTTAAAGACCTACAAGTTGTGAGGAAATAGAAGCTGTATTCAAAAACCTCCCAACAACAACAACAAAAAAGTCCAGATAGTTTTAGTGCAGAATTCTACCAGAACTTCCAAGAACAGCTAATACCTATACTCCTCAATGTATTCCACAAAGTAGAAACAGAAGGGTCATTGCCAAACTCTTGAAGCTACAGTTACACTGATACCAAAATCACACAAAAACTCAACCAAGAGAGAGAATTACAGACCAATCTCACTCATGGATGCAAAAATTCTCAATAAAATACTGGCAAACTGAATTCAAGAACACATCCAAAAAAAAATCATTCATTATGATTAAGTAGGCCTCATCCCAGAGATGCAGGGTTGGTTCAACATATGAAAATCTATCAAAGTAATCCATTATATAAATAAACTGAAAGAAAAAACCATATGATCATTTCATTAGATGCCAAAATAACATTTGACAAAATTCAACACCCCTTCATGATAAAGGTATTGGAGAGATTATGGATACAATGATCATATCTAAATATAATAAAAGCAATATACAGCAAGCCGAGACCTAACAACAAATTAAAAGAAGAAAAACTCAAAGCAATTCCACTAAAATCAGGAACAAGAAAAGGTTGCCCACTTTCTCCATTTCTCTTCAACATAAAGCTTGAAGTCCTAGCAATAGCAATAAGACAACCAAAGGAGATCAAGGGTATTAAAATTGGAAGGGAAGAAGTCAAACTTTCATTATTTGAAGATGATATGTTAGTGTACATAAGTGTCCCCAAAAATCTACCAGAGAATTCCAACAACTGATAAATACCTTTAGTTATGTGGCAGGAAACAGGAGCAACTCAAAAAAAAAAAAATCAATAGCCCTACTATCCACAAAGGATAAAAACGCTGAGAGGGAAATCAGAGAAACCACACATTCCACAATAGCCAGAAATAGCATAAGTTTTCTGGGGTAGCACCAACCAAGGAAGTGAAAGACCTATTTGACAAGAACTTTAAGTCATTGAAGAAGACACTAGAAAATTGAAAAATCTTTCATGCTCTTGGATAGGAACGATCAACATATTAAAAATTAAAATCCTACCAAAGGCAATCTATAGATTCAATGCCATCTCCGTCAAAGTTCTTCACAGACCTTGAGAGAACAATAATCAACTTCATATGGAAAAAAAACCCAGAATAGCTAAAACATTCCTGTACAATAAAGTAAATGCCGGAGGCATCACAATCCCTGACATCAAGCTCTATTACAGAGCTACAGTAATGAAAACAGCTTGGATTTGTCATAAAAACAGGGATGTTGAACAATGGAATCGAATTGAAACCCATATATTAATCCACACATCTATGAACACCTGATTTTTGACAAAGATGCTAAAATTATACAATGGAAAAAAGAAAACATCTTCAACAAATGGTGCTGGCATAACTGGATGTCAACCTATAGAAGAATGGAAATAGATCCATATCTATCACCAGGCACAAAACTCAAGTCCAAGTAGATTAAAATCCTCAATATAAATCCGACAACACTGAATCTGATAGTGAAGAAAGTGGGAAGTAGCACAAGCACAGGAGACCACTTCCTAAGTATAACCCCAGTTACACAGACAATAAGAGCAACAATGAATAAATGGAAACTCCAGAAACTGAGAAGCTTCTGTAAAGCAAAGGACATAGTCAATAAGACAAAAAGCCAACCTTCTGAATGGGAGAAGATCTTTACCAAGCCCACATCAGACAAAGGCTTGATCTTCAAAATATATAAAGAACTTACGAAATTAGACTTAAAATTCTAAATAACCCAATTAAAAAAATGAGTTATTGAACTAAACAGAGTATTCTCAACAGAAGAACTTCAAATGGTCAAAAAAATACTTAAGGACATGTTCAACTTCCTTAGCTATCAGGAAAATGCAAATCAAAACAACTTTGAGATACCATCTTACACCTGTCAGGATGGCTAACATAAAAAACACCAATGATAGCCTATGCTAGAGAGGATGTGGAGTAAGGGGAACACTCATCTATTGCTGGTGGGAATGCAAACTTGTGCAACCAAATAGAAAGTCAGTGTGGCAGTGTCTCAGAAAATTGGGAATCAACCTACCTCAGGATACAGCAATACCACTCTTGGGAATATACCCAAGAGATGCTACATACTACAAAAGCATTTGTTCAGCTATGTTCATAGCAGCATTATTTGTAATAGCCAGAATCTGGAAACAAGCTAGATGTCCCTCAATGGAAGAAAGAATAAAGATCGTGTGGCACTTTTACACATTAGAGTACTCATCAGTAAAATACAATGACATCTTGAATATTTCATGCAAATGGGTGGAATTAGAAAACACTATCCTGAGAGAGATAACCCAGACCCAAAAATATGAAAATGCTATGTACTCACTCATTAGTGGATACCAGTCATAAACAAAGGCCATTGAGGCTATAGTTAATGATCCTAGAGAAATTAAGTAATGAGGTGAAGCCAAAAAACAATATATATAGATATGCCTGGAAATTGAAAGCAGACAAGATCACCTGACAGAATTTGGTAGCATGGAGGTGGGGGTAGAAGGAATTGGAGAAGGAGGACAGGAGGGTAGAAGGGGAGGGTTGGGGAGAGCTTGAGGGAATGGGATAGTTGAGATGGAGAAAGGACAGATATGAGAGCAAGGAAAGAGATATCTTGATTGAGGGACCCATTTTGTGGTTAGCAAGAAACCTGGCTCTAGAGAAATTCCCAGGATCCACAAAGATGACCCCAGATAAGACCCTAAGCAATAAAGAGGGTGCCTGAACTGTCCTTGCCCTTTAATCAGACTGATGATTATCTTAACTATCACCATAGAATCTTCATCTAAAACCAGATGAAACAGAGACGGAAACCCACATTAGAGCCCTGGACTGAGCTCCCAATGTCCAGTTGAACAGTGAAAGGAGGGAGAGTTTGAGCAAGGAAGTAAAAACCATGAGGGGTTCACCCACTGAGACAATGTGCCTGAGCAAATGGGAGATCACCAACTCCAACTGGACTGGGAATGGATGAGCATGGGATCAAACTATTCCCTCTGAATGTGGTTGACAGTTGGGGCAGACTGAGGGGACCTTTTCAGTGGCACTGGGATTTGTCTCTACTGCATGTACTGGCTTTTTGTGATTGTATTCTCTTTGGATATATACCTGCTCAACTTGGGTAAACCTACAGGGCAGGGTGCCTTGCCCCCTCTTAAGATTGAAGGGGTGGGGAGGGGGTGTGGAGGATATGGGAGGGAAGTAGGAGAGTGGGAGGAAGTGGGAATTTGGACTGGTACTTTTTTAAAGTAATAAAATAAAATAACAATAAAAAAGAAAAAAGAGAAAGTTTAAAAGAGTATTCAAAACCAAAATATGGTATTAGGAAGATTTGATATAATAGTTGCTTATAAACTTAAACACAATTCAAAATTCTTCCAGAAACTAAATGAGATGAGCTTCTAATCCTCTTAACTTTTAAAAAACAAAGAATTAATCTTTGCTTCATGGAAGTGCAAGTGTGAGCAGCAGTTTTGAACTGGGCATACATCTCCAAATCTACACATGTAATTTATCAATATATTCCATCACATTAGCTGAATATTTCATTATGATATGCTGTTTCATGTATTTAGGTCTGACTGCTGATCACTGATTATAGACAAAAGTTTCTGTCCTGTCCAGTCCTGCAGCCATTCTGTCCCAAAGAAACACAGAGAGGTTTTTATAAATTATAAACTATTTGGCCTATTAATTCGGGCTTATTAATAACTCGCTCTTACAACTGAAATTAACCCACAATTCTTGTCTATGTTTAGCCACGTGGATTGGTACCTTTTCTCAGTGAGGCATTCTCATCCTGCTTCCTCTGTATCTGGCTGGTGACTGAGTCTCCAGCCCAAAATTTTCTTTGTCAGGTTTCCCTTCCTATACTTCCTACCTGGTTACCAGCCAATCAGCATTATATTAAACCAATATAAGTGACAAATCTTTATAGTGTACAAAAGCATCATCTCAAAGCATTTCCCCTTTTTTCTTTTCAAAACAAAAATCCTGAATCTAATCACCTTTTTTATTGTTTTTTCTGACCGTTATCCATAGCAACTTGTAACCAACACTCGAAACAAAGACAAAAATCCATAATTAATGTTGGCATAGTTTTTGAGTCTACTTCCTGTTGATTGGGGATACAAAGAAAATTTAGGGTTATGGTAAAGTCCTGACTGGAGTATTCTTTGAGGTTAGATCATCTCACCCAGCAGTTTTGAAGCTGTTTTAGATGTAGAACTAAGAGGAAAGTGCTCTGAAACATTGGATCATCTGGTCCAACTGTTCCCATTGGAGATTTTTCAGGGTTTCTTCTTCCTTCAAACTATTTTTCTTAACCCAGAATAAATCCACATTCCCTGTGATGACAAAAGCAAAACCTCTTTTCCAAAGTAATATATTTTTTACTTATATTTCAAAGTCAAGGCATTTTAAAATATGTAGGTTGTTTTAATCCAGAAGAATTTATAGTCAAATGTCTTTTAGCATCTGTTGCTCCTTCTTTCAAAGACAACACAATAACATACAGTAATCTAAAACATATCTTTGTTTCACCTTGAAAACATACTCAATGTGACTATAAGTTCAATTATAATAGATGACTAATTATGAAACTATATTTCCTTATTATCCTAAATAATTGGCAATAATAATTTTCAATGACTAGATATTTATATTACATTGTTAAATGACCTGTATAGGTACAATACCTTGAACAAATTTAGAAATATATGTACAATAAATTTTAACAAAATTAATCTCAAATTTTTATCAATATACAAAATTTGTATACAATAAATAAAAGTTCAATCCAATGTAAAACATTTAAAACTAGTGGGTTTTTAAAAGTAAATTTAATAATCTACCTTTTTATCTTATCATATCTATAGCCTACCTTTTTTTCTTTTCAGAGTAGATTCAATTATCTACCCATTTATGCTATCATATCTATATCAACCCTCAGTTTTCATTTTCAAAACAAGAATCTCATATTTATTTTCCTTTGTGTAGATTTTTTTAGTGACCATTACCAATAATTACTTGTAACTACTTCTCTAAACAACGATAAATATCCGTAGTCCATTGAATGACCAAAAACAACCTACCATATCACTTGGGAATGTGAGCATCATATTCTTAAATTTACTTCCTGCTGTCTGGTGGCAACAGTACCTTTACAGGATCATGAAAAAAAATGAGTTAATTGTCAAATCCTGGAAGAGGTAGCTGTATCATTTTTTTTTCCAGTCCATGCATAATAAATGCAGGACTTGTCTCAAGTCCTTGCTAGAATAGTCTGTTATGCTTGATCAGTTCAGCTAGCCATCTAGAAATTTTTCTGAGCAGTTTATTGTTTAAAGTCAATCCTTAGATGGTGTTTTCAGCTGAGTGGTGTTATCACAGTCCTGGAAGAGTCGTCAATGTGTGGCTCCATCCTCCTTATGGAGACTTCAAAGTTCGTTGTTAGGCATGCTCATGGTTCACTTCAGAAAACTGATAGAGGTTCAAACCTGAAATCATGAACAGAAATGTAGATGAAACTTTATTCTAGTATTAGTTATTACTCTATATGGCTATTAATATTATGATAAAAAGTTTAATATAAATAATCTTATAAATCTTATACCATCAGAAAAGCTGTTAAAGGGTAAATATAAAACCAAAGGATTATGTGAATAGTAGCATTAGAATAGTCTTTATTATTTTTTGTTTTCCTTCTGTCCCATATCATGACTCTTCTGACATGAGACAGATTTTGATTTTCACTTTACTAAGCATGCTTGGGTTTAGAGAAGGAGAGAGCTACACTCCAACTCCAATGCCAGCTATAGTCTTTAACTGGACTGGCTGGTACTATAAAAAAGACCATTGGCATTATATATCTGTAGAGAACAGTGGAAACAAACATTTGGGAAGATTTAAGAAATTTTACCATGTTAAAAATGTGATATATCAATAGACTTATTTACTCTTTTTCTTGAAACATTTATTTTCTTAGTAATTTGTTCTTTTTCTTCAGATGCCTCATTTGTTCAGGAGTCTTTAAATTCCTTAGTTGGATACTCTTACTCTCCTAAAAAGGCAGAAACAAAATCCTTCCCCAACACCAATTTTGGGGAGACTTACTTTTGGCAAATTATATCTGATCAAATGAAAAACCTTTTCTAATAGGTTAGTTCAGATTAAAAGGCCATGGTGTTTAATGAAGTATTATCTCTTCTAATTAAGAGTCGTCTCTTGCACAAATCAAATCTTTATCAATTTTGAAGATCTCCATAGATTTCTTCTGCTGTAGAAACAAAAGCAAAACCCCTTCCCCAATGTCCTGGTTTCCATTCTGAGGTCAGTACATCTTTAAAGTATGTTTAAATATTGTAGCTTTTTTTTCTACTATCCAATGTTTCTCTGAAGCTGTTGTTTCTTTCTTCTTAGCATTTAGAAAATTAAAAATTAATAAAACATGATGCAATCTACTTCCATGGGTATTTTTCACCCCTTTCTGTTTACTTAACATGCCCTTTAGAGCTCATTATGATCTTTGTATAACTGCTTTGCCTGTACGTTTGTGTGGTATACCTGTAGTATTCTTTATATTATAATAAGCAAAAATCTGTTTCATTTTCTTAGAGACATATGCTGCATAATTGTCTGGCTTTATTTCTGCAGGTGTACCCATGATGGCTATAACTTTTTGCAAATATGTGATTACCAAATCAGTCTTTTCTAAACTCAAGGAAGTTGCCCATTGAAAACTGGTATTAATGGTGTGGTGTACATATTTTAGTTTTCCAAATTCTACAAACTGGAACACATCTGTCTGTCATATTTAATTCCTTCGAGTACCCTTTGGGTTACTTCCTTTAGGTAGTGGTGTTTGGTTGTATAAAGGACAAGTAGGACATTTCCTTATAATCTCCTTGGCTTATTGAATGTAATGAAAATGTCTTTTTTTAAACCTTCACTATTGACATGATACTTTTTATGAAATTCTGAGGCCTTCAGTACATTTTCAATCAATAATTGATCATTTCTGGGTTACCTTGTACTAGAAGATGTGGCAGACCCATATGGAAAAGGATGAGTGTTACATATTTGGGATGATGCCTTTTCCTAATTATATCTTGTACCTGAACAAATAATGAAGGCAATTCTGTATTATCTGGTATAAACTTAGTGGTTTCAATATGCAAAACAACTCTTGCTGAATATTGCAAATAGATAACTATATTGAGACGTACCTTAAAATCCCTTAGTACCATGAGAATAGCATATAATTCTGACATTTGGACAGAATCATAAGGACTGAATTCCACGTTACTTAAACTTTCTCATTTGTAACCTGCCTTTTCTGATTTAATTGCATCAGTATAGAATGTAGGAGCTCTAGTTATTTGTGTGTCCTGTACAATGCAAGGAAGGATCCAATTAGCTCTATTTTATGAGTAAAATTCTTTCACTTTTGGAATAATTGTTGTTAATCTCTCTCAAAAAATTACTACAAACTCTTTGCCAGGGTTGATTTTCTTCCCATAATTTGTTAATTTCATCATTAATAGAAGGCACTAAAATTTCTACTGGGTCTATTCCTGCTAATTGACAAGATCACAATTTTCCTTTTATAATTATCTCAGAGACCTTTCACACATAAGTTTTTATTTTTTTACTTGATTTATGTGGTAAAATGATGTATTCTAAGATAATATCTTCCTCTGCATTAAAATTAATGCAGGGGAATATTTGGAGGGTAATATGACCAGATGCAGTTAAGATTCAGATCACCATGATTCACATGTAACTCCTATAATATTTCTTCAATCAAAGTCAACTCTCTCTCAGCTTCAGTTGATAATTCCCTGGGACTATTACTGTTGGCGAAGGTTGCTTGTTTGTTTCCAGCTGCTCAGACCAAAAATAATCACATAGAAACTATATTATTTGTAGTATTATTTGGCCAGTAGCTTAAGTGTACTCCTAGCTAGTTCTTACATCTAAAATTAACCAATTTCTATTATTCTGTGTATTATCATGAGGCATGTGGTTTATCATGATTCTGGCTGGCAACTTGAGTCTGTCTTCTCCAGCAGCTACATGGCATTTCCATGACACTGCTTAGAATTCCCACCTTGCTCTATTCTGCTAAAACACTGGCTGAAACAGCTTCTTTATTAACCAATGGCAGTAAAACATATTTACAGCATAAAGAAGGGAATCCCACATCATTTTTGCAATTCATATTGCAATTCATCATATTGCAAATCAATCATTTGTAATGATTGATTCAGGACCAATATAATCTCACCCTAAATTGACTTCTTAAATACAATATTGTAATTCAAAGACAGTTGATATACAAAATGATACAAGACAGCAACCTTTACAAAATGATGGTGACCCCAATTCCTGAGCTGGGTTTGGAAACCATCTTGCTCTATTCATATTGACTAGGTCTAGAGAAATAATCAGTGGAAGAATCAAGATTATGAGCAAGAAATTGGCAGGAAATTCAAGACAGAGACTTCTACCAACAAATATGGATGTATTCATGTGTGTGTGTGTGTGTGTGTGTGTACTTGTGCAACAACATATGTATGGAGAGCAGAAACTTTGTAGAGTTTGTTTTTTTCTACCTTTATGTTGGATTCTGTAGATTAAACTCAGTAGGTTGCTTGGCAGCAAATACCTTTATCTGCTCAGCCATCTTGCTGGCCCTTGGTAATTGATATTGTTTCATTAAGAACCAGTTAGGTCATACTAATAACTCTGTCCAAAATGTACCCTAGATATTTAAAAAACCAAAGAAAATACCCCATGTTGTAATACTCTTACCATTGTAGAAATCTATTAATGCACACACACAGGCCTATATACACACACATAAAATTTAAAATGAAGTTACTCTATTATGGGACAACTTTGCCCCTACTACACAATATGAACTAACAAAAAGTCCAGACCCAGGAATGTATTATTTCCTTTGTAGTTGTTAGACATTGAGGAGTATAGATATAGCCAATATACTTGGTCCTGCACAAACTCTGACACTAAGACACTATTGCAGAAGACATGGCATACTTGAGTCATATAATATAAAAAGATCAAGCTGGTACTGATCTGGAATTTTCTACATACTGTGTTGATTTTACAGTCCTAAGAGGTACTGTGCAACCTCCTGAAAGAGAAAACTAATCATGTTTAGTAACTGGGTTTACAAGACATGCCTACTGTTGTAATAGTGGTAAAATAAAATGAAAGTAACCAACTTCTTGCTGATTTATCCACAAGATGAAGATACCACTTGTCACCATTATTATTAGGTCTACAACTTAAAACTGGAGAGTGTGTCAGCTTTTGGGGAGAACCTCCGACTGTTATTTTGCTAAATTAATATAATATTAGGCCATGTCCTGAAGACTTATAGTTATACTGATAGATTAACACATTTTTCAACTTTCATCAGAGAAGCTTCAAATGCAGTAGATAGTTATTAAGACAGAACCCCATAACTAACCAAGACACAGAAAATAAGAGAATGCCAAATTCATAGCCCTAAATGAAACCTATATACTGCATTACCTTTTTCCAAGGCTCAGAAATCATTGCCAAATAGGGAGTAGAAATAATATAAGCACCAGAGGCAATGAATGACTATAAGGAAACAGTATCTTCAGACATCAAGGAAGTTGTACTTTTGCCTGTAAAACCTGTTTAAGCCGAAGTCAAACCAAATCCCAGCATGAAGAAGAGAGCTGGACTTGAAATTATACCCCTACATGCTATGGAGTTATCAGCAATTAATAGTTGCTGAGAAATGTAGGGCCAGCTCTCTCTGGTAAGCTTACCATGCTTCAATGTATAACCACGAATTCAAGAATATTTGGATAGCAGAAAATGTCCTAGGTGGTGAAAAGAAAAAGAAAAACAACAGCAGCAAAGAAAAAAATGTTAGGAAGTAACTAGGAAAGAGGAATGGATTTAGGAATCGTTGAAGAAGAGGTGTAAATATGATCAAAGCACATTGTTCAGCAACCCAAAGAGTCATTAAAATTTTTCCTTTCATAATTCAAAGATAGAGACAATAACAAAATTATTGAACCCTTGAAACATCTAATAGTCTGTATCTGAGAAGGAGAGGGAGAGGAAGAGTGAATAAAAGAGTTAGGAGAGAGAGAGAGAGAGAGGAGAGAGCAAGAGAGATGGAGACTGTATATAACATCAGGACCTACTGTTACACTGGTGTCTGTTAACAGAAGACATGGCCAAGGTAAAAAGAAAGCAGACCACAGTTGTAGAAGACCAGAAGAGCTATGTGCTAGAGGTTTGCTGCTAGGGAAAGAGAGAAAATGGCATAATCTGGTACAGTCCATAGTCTTCACAAGTACAGAAAATACAGTTATTTCACTGACCTTCATACTTCTTGACAAAGGACTTGAGCAAGTTTGTGCTTGCGAAACTCTACCACATTCCAAAGATGACTCCATTTTTGGTTTGTGTTCTATTCTTTTCAGTAAACATAAGTGAACAAAATAATCCAATGATGGCAAAGCTTCTCTAGCTATTCAATAAAGACATATTGATCAATGTATATTTAAAGAGATTGCTTTTTTAAAAAGAGATTTCTAAAGCCTTTCAGAGATATTGAAATGGCCTTATAAGCAATCCATGACACCATTTGTTCTAAAGATGTTCAAGGAAGTGGTTCAACCAATCTTTTATATAATAACCACAGATGGATAGAGAAAAATACATGAATAGCTAAGATCAAAGCCAATCAGTCATAAATGATCCACTATAAAAGTGGATTCTAGGATTCATTACCCACATTTGATTTTAAGTAATTATACATTCTCATAAATAAAAACACTAGCTTTCTATAGTTCAATATTGCCCATGAGTATTTTTGTAAACATCTATCTGACAATAAAAGTAATTTTTCTGTAGAATCACCTTAAAAACAAATCCTCACATGCCAATATGAAAACTTATAAGCTTACTCAATAATAATTTGTTAGAAAACTCTCCAAATTTGCATTGGATATTAACATTGTATTATAAATTCTTTACTCCTGATTTTTTTCCTAATGAAAATATTTAATGCACCATCTAGGTGCCATCTCAAAGTTATGTGTCATCTGAGCACCAATGGAAATGCCAATGTTTACATAAATAGTATTATTCTTGAGAAAGATGTATGTGTCCACATGCATCTGCACAACTGCACATTTCAGCATTTGTGCTGCTGTGGGTGTGTCTGTGTATCTATGTGTATCTGTCTCTGTGTGTATTTATCTGAGAAATAGAGAATGTATGCTGTTTGTGTGTGTGTGTGTCTGTGTGTATGTGTATGTGTGTGTTTGTATGTGTTTATTTGGGGTAGAGGTTATTTTAAGATTGCTCAAAATGATCACTACCAGAAAGAATTGATAATTCAATATTTTTAAAAAGAAATAGAACCAAAAAAAGTTAATGTAGTCAAAATCTTTTTTACTATTTTGGCATTATTTTTCTTCTCTCAAGATAATGACTTAGTGATTGCTGGGAACTGGAACCAAAATAAACAAAGAAGTTTAGTCACTGATAGTTGGGAAACAGAAAAATTATTTTTCAAAAAGTAACCAGGAGAGGTAGGATTTTATGGCAACAGCATATAGAACAAAAGCAAAATGTCACAGGAAACTTTAAGATCAGTATGGGCTGCCTAGAAGTTTAGATGAGATTCTCACACAAGGACGTTTTTGGAAGATTGAGTTTTTGCTTTGGGTTTTCATCTGCTGAGGAAGAGCCATGTGTATGAAATATTCTCTGACCTCTTCCAAATTTGCCTTCCTCATTCTAGTGAAAGGAAGTACTGATGTTTCTGGAGTATGACTTTTGAGGCTCAATGCTAGCCAAAAAGGTTTCTATACTTTCATTGCATGTAAAATGAGAATGACAAACATGACCTCATGTGATGATTGCAAAGACTAAAAGATCAAATATTTTTAAGTATCTGGAGTTTCCTTGGCAAATTCATGAACAATACAAGATTTTTATTGTAACAAAATCAAATGTTTTGGAAGATTTATACATAAATACAAATAAGTTTGTGTGAGAAATTAACATGAAAAATACCAAAAGTTACATGCTCCCCTGCCGTAGCAGTTTAGTGTTGGAGTCAAAAGACTAGAGGTCACAATCTTCCAAGTTCCCAGATATCCACATCCATGCTTCCAACTGGGCATACATAGATCATCCTGATCTTCAACTCTCCAAGGAAATATTGGGAACAGTTGATCAGAAAATGTGATCAAATTAAGATCCTGTCCAGTACTGCCACAAGCTTGTTTACAGAATAGTTTAATTAAAGTTTCTGACATGAAGAGCTATCTCTGCTCATCTATTCAGAACAGCTTAAGGAGAGAAGAAAAACCTGAAATAGACTTTCAATTTGTAGCTACACATTGTAAAGTTAAGCCAGAAGAGTAAAAAGAAAGGTAGTCTATATAATATTCTTTTTATATATCCATTCATTAGAGAATAAATGGAAGACTCAAATGGAATAATTCCAAAACAAACCAGTTCTAGGAAAATATAGTTGTTTCAAAATGTTCAATGGAGCTTATTGTCCAAAATTTTAATGACCCTTTTAAAATTAATGATTCATTCTAAAAAACTACAAAATAGTCAAAGTAAAACAATTAGCAAGCCCTAGTAGTAAGTAAAGTACTTACTACTGATATTATACACAGATGTTTCTACAAATTATAAAATGCATTTTAATAGCAAAGATGACAAAATCTACCAAGTTATCTGCCCGGGATTCAGATGCTGTAGTCAGTTTTTATATCTGTACAGGGTAATGGATGCCATCTATTAGAAAGAAATGCCTGTGAGCCATTCTAGCTGTCTGAAACAAGCTGAAAGGAGCATGGATATGAATCCTAAACAGTACTTCTTCAGCCTGAAAGAATCCCATCATGTCAGAGTTTCTGATTCTCTTCCTACAGCCTGGAGCCGGCTCCAGCCACATAACTATTTAAGCAGGCGGCAATCTGCCAGGTTAATTTGTCAGCTGGCCAGAGCAGGGCTTGCTGGTCACCGTAGAGAGAGGCATCTGCTCTTATTCTGCACAGGCTGAAGAGCGAGGGGCAGCCTCATGTTGTGTGCCAGGAACCAGTGTCTCCTGCCTACGTGGTTCTTACCCAGCCTCCACACACCTGGGTCAGGATGTTGAATACCATCCATTATGCGAATAATCACACAAGTCTCCAACTTCCTAGGGAGATAAAGTGAGGAATGCTTAATTGCACTGCAAAATTGTTTTTGCAAGACCAGATGTAGCCTCTAACATTCTGGTGACTTTGGGGAAAGGGAGGAAGAGAAGAAGAGAAAAGAAAAAGAATTGAAGAGGGGAAGTGGCTCAGAGGATGAAGGAACAATGATGCAAACAAGCCCTGCTGGAGTCCTGCCTCACCGTTCTTTCATCTGCTTCTAATATCCACCTAAGTGTGTCTGAAGAACAGAAAATAGAGCCTCTGTAAAGGCACTTGGTTGCCATTTTGGTAGAGATTTGGGTTCTTTACCAGAATTTAGGCCCAGAATAAAGAAAACATTTTATTTCTTAAAGCTTTGCTGAGCTATAATGGACAATCTTAAATACACAAGTTGATGATTTCTACATGTGCAGTAAATCATGAAGTTATCACTACAAGAAAGATAGGAACCTATCCACGATGCCTGGTGTCTTCTGATCTTGGTCTAATCATTCCTCTCTTCTGTCATTTTATCATGCAAACATAATCTGACTCATTTTAAGATATTGATTTTTATTTTACATAACTTTATTAGGTCTTTTCATATGTGTGGGTGTTTTGCCTGTGTGTATGTCTGCCCACCACATATTGCAGTGCCTATGGATGCCAGAAAGTGTGTCAGAACTGGATTACAGATAGTTTATATATAGTGGTGATATATAAGATTAGATCACTCATGTGATCCTTTATCTCTACCCTAGGTTACATAAATACATCAAACAATCACAACATAACAGAATTCAATTAGTGAAATGATTCTCTGAACATGCCCCATTACTAAGCAATGAAAGACTGTGATTCTTGAGTCAATTTCTTACATATAATTTTATTCCAACATTCATCTGCTATAGAGGTTGAATAGTCCATCAGTTGGTTAACTAATAGAAAATGGTCAGCCCTGAAAACGAGTAACATTATATATGCATGCACATATACACACACACAAAAGTTAATGAAACAGAGGTCATGAATTTGAAAGAAAGCAAGGAAGGGTATACAGGAGAATTGGAAGGGTAGAAAGAAAAGAAGGACATCATGGAACTATGCTATAATCCTAATAATAAAAGAATAGAAATAAATAAAGTGGATTTACTTGAAAATCAAACAATAATCTTAATTTTTTTCCAACTTGATGAAGTTTAGTATCACTGCGGGAACAAACTTCTGGGAATATCTTGTGAGGGTGATTCCAAACAGATTTAATTGAGGTGCTAAGACCAACCTTGAAAATGTATGACAGTGTCCCCTAGATTGGGTCTAGAACTAAATTAGAAACAGAATACGAGCTGAGCATCAGCAGTCACATTCCCTTCTACCTGACTACAGATGCAATGTGACCCATGCTCCTGCTACCATCCTTCCCTGCCATGATGGAATGCATCTTCAAACTGTTAGTCAAAATACAACAGTGTACAGTAGATACCTTGAACCTACTCACACATATCAGAACCAGAATCTGACAGAAACATTATATCACACTTGGTTTGATGTTCTGATAAGGTAGACATAGTGTGTTACCTGTTTCAGACTTGCCAAAGCTGTCATCACACAGATGGTCACTAACCAGAATAACAGAGCATGCTCTGGCAGGAAACAAATGATAGAATATATACCCTTGAGGCCAACTACTTAGCAAACTTACTTGAAAACTGGAAAATTTGTAAGCATGGTATCTGCTATTTTATATTCAGATCTTCATCCCTTTGGATCTCATAAGCCTATTCCCTTAAGTACACTTTAAATTTGCAGAGACTCCACCTTGAACCTTGAAACTAAATGGGCTAACCATGAAAAAATATGCAGGAGGAGACCATGTGTGAGAGATAAGTAGACTCCACTAAAGAAAATTGGAGAATTGGGGATACTCTGGTTCCAGAGTTGGGTGTCCTAAAGCTGGTGCTGACACTGAAATATACTCATTGGATATGTACTACAACTGGTTGGAGTAGGCAATCAGGCTTGTACCCTGAAAGCCTTACTAAAGGCTACAGGCTATCACTAATTATAGGAGTTTCCAGTTCAACCCAACGAATAAGTCACCCACTTCTGAACTGATTAGAACTTTATTGAATAGGGGTGACACAACTGTACTGAAGACTTGCTTTTCATCTGCTTGAGTAGCAGCCATGCAGTTCAGGGGACAACCATTTAGAATTAATGAATTCAATATTTTCATTTTTCTCTTTTATGGAACAAAAGTGTTTTAGAAATAGACACTCTATCCACATAAAGAATTGCTATATCCAAATAAAGTAAGTGTAAGAACAATCATGGAGAGAGGCAGAGATGATTTATGTGAGTGAGGAAGGTTTTGTCATCATGGAAATGGAATCTTCAGTCTAGCCTTGGGCAAAAGTACATGATAACATCAGTTTTCTTTTGTGAAATGACAGGGTGGGGCAAGAAGAGTTGTTTTTCACTTTCAGTTCTCATAGTCAACAAAATGTGAGAAGCATAACAAATAAAGATAGGTTGATAGGACTGTTAAAATCCACAGTGACCAGTAATACACCTGAGGCTCCTTTTACTCTTATCTGGAATGCCCTAGTAATTCATGGTAAAAATATAGTCAGATTAGAAAGCAAAATGGGGACCTGCTCAAAAAAGTTACAGGTGAACACTTCCAAAGCTGAGCCAAGACTCAGTCACACACTGATAAATGCAAGCCATACCAAGATCAGAACTGCTTCCAAATCAATGCCACACTCCAAACAGAAAATATTCTTTTCATTCTGCAGTGGGAGACTGAATTTATCTGCCAGCACCCTTTCACCTCAGGTGCTTAGGCTGCAAGATCATTGGGCTGTTAAACACTCTGTGATCTCAGTGAACAAAAAGCAACCACAGGTGTCAGTGAAAACCAGAAGTGCCTGGGATGGGTTCCAGGGTCACACTCTCTCTGACACTCATTGAAGACAGCAATGCTTGAATGTGTGAGGAACTTTATCCACTTTCATTCTTTATTTTTAAAAAAGAAGAAGAAAGAAAGGAGAGAGAGAAAGAAGAAAAGAAAAGAAAAGAAAAGAAAAGAAAAGAAAGGAAAAACTACATTAACACTTAAGGATTCTTTCTTTGGAGTGAAAAAATTCTTAAATATATAAAATGAAGGGAAGCTACAGAGACAGCTCAGTAATAGACAACACTTGTTCTTGCAGAGGACCTAGATTCAGTTCCCATCACCTATGTGATGGCTCACATCCCTCCATAGTCAGGTGATCTGACTCCATCTTTTGACCCCTGAGGACACCAGACACACATATAATTCATATACCTACATGAAGAACAAACACTTTTACACATAAAAATAAGTCAAAAATATATAAGTAAATATCTTAAAAAGATGATCTCTGGATACCTAAATTGATCAAAGCAATGGTTCCCAATTTTCCACTCCTTAGAATCAACTAGGTTTTAAAGAAGCAAATTGCTGGACTCTACCCTCATCCCCAGTGTTTTACTTACAGTAGCACTGAATGGGGCTCAAGAATATCTGTATTGTTACTAGAGGCCTGACTGCTTTGAGAATAATCTTTCTAAATAACTTCCTTTCTTTGTCTTGTATAACCAGATTCTATCTATAATAACCAGCAAAAATATGTAACATTTATAAATAGCAAATTATGTGTACACATCAAATGCTAAATTATTTACACATCTGAATAATTTCACTGATCCTAACACCTGATTTTTGAGGTGTGGTTTGCTGATATTAATATTTTACATGTGATAAAGATGAAGAAATTCTGAGAAATCTAGCTAAGGATATTTCAGATAATATAATCTGTGAAGCAAGTGAGGGCTTGACCTGGTAAAGAATGAATGTGTTGGGATCTAAGAATCACAGCTATTCAATTGGAAGATGAATGATATAGAAGAAAATAGCGGTATATCTAGGAAATTCCCCAATTTTCACAGACACGGAACTTAAAACTATAAATAATAAACTCCCCAAAAGTCATAATTAAGATCAGATCATAGACCCTACAAAAGCCATAATCAACTTGTCCTCCAGATATAAGATACACTCTCAAGGCTTATAGCCTAGAAGGTCAGATATTTAATGTTGTTATTGCAGTCATTGTTATTGTTGCTCATTTTGATGTTATCAGAACGATCCATCCACCTGTCCTTTGATGTCCCACTTCCTTGCAACTTCCTAAGATCTTGGTTTGTTTTAATTTAGTTTGTTTTGGGTTTGTTTTTAATTTTTTGGTTCACATCCAACTTACTTCAAAGCCTTAATTTAAACATATGTGTGTATATTTGGATGTGTGTCCATATGTGTTTATGAATATATGATGCATATATTGTATGATAATGTGTATATAATTTTAATGAAAACATGAGAAAGTTTCTTTCAATGTATTTTTCTATATTTTATGTGGTTTTATAATTTATGTTATTGCTATATATTTATACATACTGGGTTGTAGTACGACATTTTTCTATTTGTATATAATTTGTTTAACAGAATTCATCCACTGCTATCCTCTCTAGCCCTTACTTCTGTAGTAAGGAGGTTGCTTGTTTGGTTTTTGGCCATCTGGCTAGTTTAGACCCAAAATAGTCACACAGAAACTCTATTAATTAAATCACTGCTTGGTCCATTAACAGACTCCTACTGCTACCCTGTCTTCCCAACTAATCCCTCTTTTTTCTTTTTCTTTTTTTATTTTCTGGTGACGCAACAAGTTTCATAGGGACTGCCAAAAGCAATAATGGGTGAGGAGATTCTACAGGAATATTAGGCATCTTACCAGTGACTACACTATTGCAGGACCTTTCCATCTTTCAGCAGTCATTAATATCCTCTAGATATTCCATCTCATTCCAGTCAAAATACATATGATGAATAAATCAAATGAGAAAAAAAATACTAAAGAGAATGAGGAGAAAAAGAAGCTCTTACTTACATTTAGAGGGAATTTAGACAAGAACAAGTATAATGGAAATCAGTGTGGATGTTCCTCAAAAAATGAAAAGTAAAATTACCATACAAATCAGATGTGTCCCTCCCAG
Organism: Ondatra zibethicus; assembly: GCA_004026605.1. Lineage (NCBI taxonomy): Eukaryota > Metazoa > Chordata > Mammalia > Rodentia > Cricetidae > Ondatra > Ondatra zibethicus. Next base: position 39,221 of record PVIU01017886.1, read on the forward strand.
ACTTGTACCCAGACGGTTATATTGTACCACATAAGTACTTGTGCGTCCATATATTTATTGCCATGTTATTCATATTAGCAATGAAATATGACTAGTTTAAATGTCCATATACAAATAAATTGATAAGAAAATGGTAAAAATTTGTATACATGATGGAATTTTACTAATCTCTAATGAAAATTTATGTAACTAGATATAATTGGAAAGTATTAATTTAATTATAGTAGCCCAGTTTCAAAATGACAATAAAATCACCTGTTCTGTCTCATATCTGCATCCTAACTTTTGGCGTTTATATGTATGTTTAGAGAAAAAGAAAAGCATGAGAGTGGATATAAATAGGAAGCTTATATGAGATTACAAGTGTGAAAGGTGTTAGAAAAGGAGAGGAACAAAAGATCATATGTGATATGAAAGCAGAAATGCTGCTAAGGGTGGAAAGGTACAACAGAGGGAGGGATAGGGCAGGAGAGAAACAATAAAAATGAATGTATTAAAGAAAAACACAATGAAACCTAATTCCTTATCATAATAAACATTTTGAAATGTGCTAAGGACAATGGACAAAGGAATGTCTTTCCATGAGTGGTATGTGAAACTTGGTTGTATACCAAGAGAATCTGGTATTTATTCTCTCCTTATAAAAATCTATTCTAAATGTGTCAAAGACTTAACATAAAATCTGATACCATGTAATTATTAAGAGAAAGACAAAGAAATATTTTTGGGCTTTGGTAAAAGCAAATATTTTTTTAGACATAGTCTAAAAATCATTAGGATGCCAAATGTAGTCAGAAGCTTTTCTGTGTCCCACTTGATGCTCATAGCCACTTAGAAGATAATCACTCAGAGGCTTAATAGTAAATATAATTGGCTCATGCTTATTACTAGCTAGCTCTTCATATAAATTAACCTATTTAGCTTAATTGGTGGATTGCACCATGGCCAGGCTGTTACCTTATTTTCTACACATGTTGCTTCCGCAGTGGCTGCTGTATTCTCTCTCAACCCAACCTTCTTTCCACCTGTATCTCTGCTTGGATTTGCCACCTAGGTATATTCTGCCCTGCCACAGGACAATGTAACTTTATTCATCAATCAATTAAAGCAACACATATTCACAGTGTACAGAGGGAAATTCCATATCATTTACCTTTTTTTTTTTTGTGCACATATATATGTTTATTTTTTTTTCCATACATTGTTTTGTTTTATTTTTTCCATTCAAGAACATAATTAAAGATAAAAAAAATTTTTTTTCCTTTCTTCCCCTTCTCCCGGTCCCCTCCCACTACCCCCCACCCCTCCTCCCTCCCCCTTCTTCCTTGAAAGAGGGCATGGTGCCCTGCCCTGT
>PVIU01017887.1:0-40523 GCA_004026605.1 Ondatra zibethicus
CAGAAACACAAAAACATGCCTAACCATCCACCCTGATGAAAGTGAAACTCCTGCAAAGATCTTGTGCCCTGCTCCGACACCACCACCTGGCCCTGCCTCCCTTCACACAGCTACTCCTTCATAAAATGCTCACTTTCCCAAAGCTCCCTTTGCCAACATCACGGTGATTACGACACATCCAGCCACAGTCTGCCTCTATGGAGGCCAAGCTATCCTTCCCTTGCCGCTTCTGTTCAGTTGAGTGCTGTGGGGCAATGGTCTTTTATTCTGTCACGTGTATTACTGTAATAAAGCACTGACTGGCCAGTGGGGCAAGGAGAATTCTGGGAAGACATAAGACTCCGTCTGCAGTTGTCACCCAGACATAGAGAAAGCAAAACAGCAAGACGAGAACGCCTCACTGATAAAAGTACCAAGCCATGTGGTTAACATAGACAAGAATAATGGGTCAATTTAAGATGTAAGAATCAGTTAATAAGAAGCCTGAGCTAATAGACGAAGCAGTTTAGAATTAATGTAGTAGACCTCTGTATGTTTCTTTGGGACAAACGGCTGTGGGACCTGGTGGGACAGAAACCTCAGTCAGCAGTGGAGTCCTACCCTTTGGAGGACACAGTAGATCATCACAAGCATGAGCACACAGCTTTTGAGCATTCTCAAATAATCCATCAAGCTTTAAATTAGAAAAAGTCTTCAAAGCCAATCATAACTGCCAAAGAGAATAATCCATTTATCGGGACCGGGGGCAGGGCTTGTGAGATACCTAGGGTAAATGTTACCATGGAAAGTTATGGAGAAGAGATAGCTTTAGTAAAAGAACACAGCAATTTGTCCCCATGTAACCAGCTCTGAGCCCCCGTTCAACAAGGGCAACTCCCTATGTACGCAAAGCAGCCAGCTGAATATGGAGCAGCAATGCCAGTGGCTCCCATGTTCCCTGCTGCACTGTCCCTTAAGGGTTCTGTGGCATATCTCATTATACTGGGTTTGATAGGCTCCAGTCTCCTGCTGTGGGTACTTTGCTTTGACATACATAGCTGAAGTTGAGGAATCTGCTTAGTTGGGTTGAGGTTTAACCAACAGAAAAAGGGGAAATCTATGTGACTTTACTATTTTCACTACAAAAAAAATCCCAAATTTATTTCCCCCTTTTGAAATGGCACTAAGGAAACACACGCGAGGCTGCCATGAATGGAGACTGTACTTTCCAAACAGTAGCAAAAGACTAAGAATAGAAAACCTTGATTTGCTCAAGATGTATATAACTTCCTCTCCCATTTCCTTTTCTTACCGCCCTAAGCCAACAGAAGCAGTACATGGTGAACCCTTGGCAGGCTCACAATAGCATCAAACAGATAAGTGTGGCACATGTTCCATAGTCTACTTTCCAAAATTTCCTACTGTCAAATCAAAGAATCACACAACTGATTCATACATATCATCCAAGTTGCTAGTCTGTGTCCTCAGAACAAAGTGAGGACTATGGATGACATAGGAACTGTGATACACATTCTACGTAGGTACTAAAAAGGAAACGAAAAGGGAAACAATGGGAAGAATACAAAAGCAGAAATACCAAAACTTCTCACTGAGCTAGTGGTCAGCTTGCCTAGCAACTGCGTTGCCATGGACAAGTGGTCCAGGTAAGAAATATGGGCCTAGAGGCTAGAGATATGGCTCAGTGGTTAAGAGCACTGGCTGCTCTTCCAGAGGTCCTGAGTTCAATTCGCAGCAACCACATGATGGCTCACAACCATCTATAATGAGATCTGACGCCCTCTTCTGGCGTGCGGGCATACATGGATGCAGAATGTTGTATACATAATAAATAAATGAATCTAAAAATAATTAACCAATAAAAAAATATGCTGGAGAGGATGTGGAGTAAGGGGAACACTCATCCATTGCTGGTGGGAATGCAAACTTGTGAAACCACTTTGGAAATCAGTGTGGCGGTTTCTCAGGAAATTGGGAATCAACCTACCTCAGGATCCAGCAATACCACTCTTGGGAATACACCCAAGAGATGCCCAATCATACTACAAAAGCATTTGTGCAACTATGTTCATAGCAGAATTATTTGTAATAGCCAGAACCTGGAAACAATCTAGGTGCCCCTCAATGGAAGAATGGATCAAAAAGGTGTGGAATATATACACAGTAGAATACTACTCAGCAGTAAAAAACAATGACATCCTTAAATTTGCATGCAAATGGATGGAAATAGAAAACACTATCCTTAGTGAGATATCCCAAACCCAAAAAGATGATTATGGTATGTACTCACTCATTAGTGGACTCTAGCCATAAACAAAGAACATTAAGCTTATAGCTCACAAGCCTAGAGAAGCAAAATATCAAGGTGAACCCAAAGAAAAACATATATAGATCCTACTGGAAATTGGAAGCAAACAAGATCGCCAGGCAAAAGGTGGAGGCACGGGAATGGGGATAGGGGTGGAGGTAGGGGTGGGGAGGTGGGTGAAAGGGAGAGAGGGAGGGAGAAGGGAAAAGGGATGGACTGGGGAGAGCTTGGGGGAGTGGGAGGGTAGAGATGGAGGAAGGGTGGATATTGGAGAAGGGAATAAGATATCTACATTAAGGGAGTCATTTTAGGATTGTAAAGAGTCTTGGCTCTAGATGGGATCACAGGTGTCCATGGGGATGTCCCCAGCTAGGTACTTGGGCAGCAGAGGAGAAAGTGCCTGAACTAGCCTTGTCCCATAGTCACATTGATGAATATCTTGATCATCACCATAGAAATTTCGTCTGATGGATGGAGATAGAGACAGAGACTCACAATCACATCAGAGCAATGGACTGAGCTCCCAAGGTCCAGTCGAAGAGCAGAAGGTGGGAGAAGATGAGCAAGGAAGTCAGGACCGAGAGAGGCTGGTCCACCAACCGAGACAGTGTACCTGATCGAATGGAAGTTCACCAAATCCAGCTGGACCAGGACTGAATGAGCATATGATCAAACCGGAATCTCTGAATGTGGCTGTCATTGGGGGCTGACTGAGAAGCCAATGATAATGGCACTGGGACCTATCTCTTCTGCATGTATTGGCTTTTTGGAAATCTAGTCTATATGGATGCACACCTTCCTAGGCCGGGATGGAGCGGGGAGGACCTTGGGCTTCCTACAGGGCAGGGTACCCTGCCCCCTCTTAAGGAAGCAGGGGGAGGGAGGAGGGTTAGTGGGGGAGCGGGAGGGGACTGGGAGAAGGGAAGGAAGTGTAAATTTTTTGAATGAAAAATAAAAGAATATTAAAAAAAAAGAAATATGGGCCTACTATCTCCTCATCGTAAGAACCAGCGGCTGGAACCAGTCAAAGGAACCAGTCAAATCTAGTGATTTATGATATTGAATTACTGATACAGGAGTTTCTCTATACTATGTTGTACTTCTGGTTTTATGAAATACAGCTGAGAGTCAGGATTAATTTACATGAACTCATTGCATCACTCCACAAAGAAGCATACGTAAGATGACGGGAACATGAAGAAGCATTAAATGATTATCACAGTAGCCTAACAGATTTCACAGTCGCCTTCACAATGAGACAGACATTGCTAGACAGAAGAATTTTCTAGGACAATATTATTGAAATTGACACTTTGCACATGAAGCTGAGAAATGTGAAGGTAAGGAACATACAGGAGGGTTTAATCATTAAGTCATAGGACATCAGGAGTGTCAAGGCAGATGCAGAGAAGGAGCCAGAGCATTCGGCAAACATGAGAAGGAGTGTACAATAAAGTACCAATTTTTTCTTTCAATGAAAACAATGACTGGCCAGTAAAAAGAAGGAGGAGGAGGAGGAAGTGTCAGCTAGCAAGAATGAAATAGGGAAAATTAACTTGGCATTTGTTAAGAATGAAGGATCATATCAAGAGCAAAGTTCATACAGAGAACACACTGGGGTATGAGTAAGGTAGGCCATTGCATGCTCTGAACAGCTAGATAAAAGGAGAAAATTCATGTGGCAGGAAGTAAAACAGCCACAGGAAGAAAATAATAATAATTCCTTGACCACTAACCGTTTAGGGATATTCAGCTAGAATATAAAAAAAATAGAATAAAGGTAATGAGTCACTTGTAATATGGAGAAAGAATGAGCTAAAATGATGGGCAATGAAATAAAGGGACTGGAACAAAGCTGAGAATCATTCTTATGCCCAAAGACCTTGCTGATGAATACGGGGGAGGGAGGAGGACCAGGACATGTGAACAATGATCAAAGAACCACAGGGTTTAGAGTGTGGGAGACTGCAAAATATGATGGCATGTCAAACCAGATGATGAATACACTTTAGGGAACACTGGGAATGAACATAGAGATGGCTTTTCTGTGGAAAAAAAAAAACCTAAATGATAAATGATGATCCCTACAAATATCATACATAGCAGGAATCATAACCAGATCCAGCCAGCAGATGAACAACGACCGAGCTGATTCTCTCAACATTCTTGTTTCTAAAGGCAGAAGACAGAAGGTCAAAGGAAGACATTCCTCTGGGCACCAAAAGAACCAACAGGAAGAAAGAAGATCCAGTAAGGGGAATGTATCAGGGGAGTCAAAGGACAGACAGCAGGTTCTGGGAAGATGGCAGGGTTGGAAGCAATTAAAGGAAGTCTGCCCTGCCCACTACACAAAAGCAGCAAAGGCATCGCCTGTATGATGCGACAGAGTTGGAACTCTAGAGTCTACTGAAGGCTTCCAACTTCCAGGCAGAAGCCTGGGTTGTAAACTGTGGTTAATTTAGGTTAATTTCATTTGTGAGAACAGTCCCTACTAACCAAACCTTGGCAAGCAAGTATGCAAGTCTTCCTATGGCAACTCATGGTAGGAGCTGGGAAGGCAGGGAGTGCTTCACGTTCCAAGTACCAAAGATCTCTGCAATGATTCAGTTGCTTGGATTCACAGACGCAGTTGCCATGTTTCCACTATGGTGTTGTGTCTTTCCAGGTCTTAAGGGCAGCCACTTAAGATTTCCCTGTATATATGCCACTGTCTCCTATTTTGGGCAGACATACATTGATGACTAGAATATCCAAATCATAGGATACATGAATGAAATTAGTAACCTTTGCAACCCTGCTCAATTCTCTTATGGGATACAGAATGGATCTTCATTATAGTATTTAGATAAGGTAAGTGTAAATTTATCATCATACTTTCAGATAGAATTTTACTCAGAAATAAGGGATTGTCCAATACTGAAAAATTGGGAGAATAGATCACTCATGTAGCCTTCGATAAAATTTTCTGTAAGCACATGCAAAAAGGATAGAACTGGGAAGAAGACTGCAAGAGAAAGAAAACACAAATCAGCAGGATAGTATAGGCCTTAAAGGGAGAAAGCAGGGCACTGTGGTCACACCGTGCAGCATAAGGAACAATAATGCTAAAAGTTGCTCTCAATAAAGCATCTTAATAACACATAAGATAAAGGAAAACAAGTTCTACTCAAGGTTTATTTTGTCTATAAAATATGGAGCATACTTATTCTTTGATAAAAACTTGCAAATCTTTCATCCATATTACTTGATTTCTTATATTACTTCTTATAAGTAGAAAATATGCAACAGGGTCTTCAATGAAATAAAAATACCATTCAGCCTTGACGAAGCCACTAAAATTAATGATGGGAAAGACAAAACGGATATGAACTTCCAAAACTTCAAAAGGAGCCAACAACAGGTTCATATTCCTCTGGCCCAAGGAAAGTGTCTGGAGTACACAGCATAGGAAGTCATTCCCTACACACAACTCTGGTGGAGAGCCAACCACACTGCTTAACTCACAGTCAACCAGAACTTGGCAGGACCAACTTCCCCAGTGATTGTTTGACCACGGATTCACTAAGGTTCATTCCATCACTAACAACAGATGTATCCTGGATTGTTTCTGAAGGTAGCTGGCTTGGTAAAGGTGGGTGTTCATATATATATATATACACTCCAGAATCAAATCCCAAGCAGTTTAACTCATATGAATTCATCATTTGCTTGTTTTGACTTTGAAGCAGGATCTTGCTACATAGCCCAGGCTGGCCTGAAACACAATTCTTCCTTAGCCTCTTAAGAGCTGGGATTCTAGGTGTGTAAAACTACACCCAGTTGAATAAATGTAACAATAGGAAGAGCCTGGTTGTGGATGCTGTGAACCAGTACCATGGCAAGTATACAGCCCTGGACTTGATTCCTGGCACCCTGAAAAAGGAAGACAAGGGAGGACACAGAGGAGGAGGAAGGCACCATGTGAAAGATTCAACATTGTCAAGGAAATGCTACAATAGCTGCCATCAGCACTAGACTCGCTGTCCACAGGAGTTTACAAGTATACATTTCCACCATCTGCCCCACTCACCTAAATGCCCAGCCAGAGGCCAAATCAGAACAAAAAACAAAGGCAAATCATATTGACCAAATTCAGAAACTTTCAAAGAATGTGTCAGTCTGGTTACACACACACACACACACACACACACACACACACACACACACGCACCGAGTGTGGGGGGCGTTACAAACACAACCATACACGGAGGAGAAAATCACAATGCCAGCCACCCCGATTGCTGCTCTTCAGCCAGGACCACTATCTACAAATAAGTTAGGGCCCACTGGCCTAAAAGGAAGAGGGTGAAGGGTGATGCAGAGAAGACCATGCCAGCCTTTCTAATCGTTTGATGCACCATATGTCTCTGTAAGATCACCCTAAGGAAAGGGCATGTGGCTTAGAGTGGGTTAGAGTCTTTGCTGGTCAGTCTACTCATGATCCAGCAACACATCCCACTACCATCAGCTGGGGCTTAGGAGCCTGGATCTGCTTCTGTGTGAGTGTCCTCCTCCCTCGTCATAAGGAAAGGAAAAGGAAACCTCTGTGATAAGAATCATTCAAACTATGGTCAAGGTCAGTTGCTAGTTTCTGAGGGCTCACAAAGGAAGGTGGCCATGGCTGTGGACTTGAGTCATTATGTTTAAGATGTGTAAAATGGGCAAATAAGAAAGTATCAGCCATCATATATATATTGGTTTTAAATTCTTTTCAAAAAAGGTGAGTTTGCTTAAAGGTGTGGAATCTCACTTTAAGAGAGGAGTTGGGGGGGGGGTTTCTTCTTCCTATGTACTGGTAATTCTGAGCCTAGTTCACAATACTGTGTTCACTTTAGCCTTAACATGCCAGCCGCTCTCCACAGCTTTGCTGACCAGCTCTTTGTGGTACACTGCCCCTACACCCAGTCCAGTCCCAACTGACCCTTTGTGCATAATTTGAGGAATATAGTGAGGAAGATACTAAAAATAAATGTTAAAAGGGAAAGATTGCATTTGAATATGAAAATTTTAACAATGAACCACTCAGTGTTTGATTTTATACATGTATATTATATATATATATGCACTGTGTATGTGTGTGATGAAGTAGGCATTGTATATATGTGTGGGATGAAGTAGGCACTGTGTATATGTGTATGATGAAGTGTATATATACATATGTGTGTGTATATATGCATCTATACATACATATATACATACATATGTGTGTATATATATGTATATGTATCTATATATGTGAACAGGAGAAAAGACAACCGAAGGCTTGCAACTGCTGCACACCAGGAAAGGAGAACCAAGCTACAGAGTCAGACCACAGCCAGGCCAAGCTAAAGGTGGTTTCCTGAAGGTCATAGAAAGACCAAGCCAAAGTATCACACACAGGGCCAGTTAAGGGAGCTTGGGAAGCCATCAAGCAACTCAGAGCTATGTGCATGTGGTTTGTCCCCTCCGTGTGTGGTACATGTGCATGAGAGCACGCGTGTGTGTGTATGTTTGTGTGTGTGTTACATCTAATCTACCAACCTATCTCTTTATCCACTACCATACCATTGTCTCACTATATATGTGACCTTTCCCTTACATATATTACGACAACAGCAAAAACCCTTACAAAGGATATTCTGTTGTCTTATCCAAATGATAAGCAACATTGTGTACCTGCTCTTGGGCTGACCGAAAGGAGAATTTACAGACTATGACATCAACTAAGAGCAAAGCGCCAAGGCTGAACTCCTGGACTGCCAGACCGAGGAGGCCAAGTTTTGAGTCTAGACTACCTGTAGCATAAGGTGTCTACCTATTGAGTGTATTCACTTTACTTTGAAAGAGGGAAGAACAAATGAAAGCAGGGACTATCAAGGGACCAGTGCAAACTTTACAGGCAGAAAAGTTAAATGGATTCTGGCAAAGAAAGCAAAGCAAATCCCCCATTTGTGTCCAGATTCATCTTCCCCATTAAAAAAAAAGTGAATTTTCAAGACAAGAATACTTCTCTGCAATAAATATTTATTAGTTTTTGTATGGAAGTTTATATAACATGTATCATAAATGCAGAGAGCCAAGCTAAACTCCAATAGAAACCTGTTCTTGCCAGATACAACATGCAACCCCCTACTCTGCATCCGAGAGCCTTACAGCTTAAGAGAGTACTAAGACAGGCCAAGTACAGTATAAATACAATACAGTGGGGGGGGGGGAGTTATGGTCAAGAGGGAAGGCTCAGCGTTCTGTTAGAACCACAGTATCTACAGATACCTCTTTGACCTCTTTGGATCTCATTCTCCCCATTTTCAAAGAGGGTCAGTAATTAATTCCATCAGTGGGGGTTGGAAAGTGCTTTATTCTAGACATCTCGCCCTAGGGTTGGATTCAGTGGCCACCAAAGTCCCTTTCAGCCCGGAGTATCTTGCCATAGCCCTACTTAGTAGAGAGTCTTCTGGCTCTGAGTTGAAAATCTGACTGGAAATATAAACAGACTTCTACATAAAACACACATTTACCAGCTATGATTTGGAATTGGCAAGATGAGGCTTTACCAGAGTTGAGAGGAAAAAGTGCAAAATCGTCCCCAGTGATTACACTGTTTCAGCTGCACCGAGCGCCATCTAAAGGTGCTGATGCAAGGCCAGAGCAGGGTCAGTCACTGTCACATCCAACTCACTCTTGCCCGACAGAGGGACATGGGCATCATTTTAAGTTACCAAGAATGTCATATGAAGAGCTTCAAAAACAACTCCCTCTCCCTACCAGATTTGTCCTTTTCCATTTGGCAAACATTGCTTTATTTTTTTATCATCCTCCCTTCTGTTTTACAGAGAACATAAGCCAACATGGCAACAGGCTTCTTGTTTATTTCCTTCCTCTTCAAAAACAAAGCCGTGGCTTGAGTACATTTATCAGAACAAAGTCCACACAGAAAGGGACTTTTTGTAATCTTCGTGAAAGCCCCAGGAACAGGGCAAGGACGCCACTCTCACTGCTTCTATTCAGCTCAGAACTGGCGGTCCTCACCAGGGAAATTAGACAAGGCAAAGAACTAAAGGGGGTCCAAACTGGAATAGGAGGAAGATGAATTGTATCTGTTTTCAGACAAAGTGAACACACACGGACAAGTCCAAGTCTCTAGGAAACATTATTAAATTAATAAATTCAAAAAATTGCAGGATATTAAATCAACCTATAAGGGTAAGTAGCTTATTTATATTAACAGTCAACTCTGAAAAAGAAATAATCAAGAAAGAAGTCGCATTCATAGTAGCTACAAAAACATAAATAAATTGAAATATAATATTTTAAGGATGTGAAAGATGTTTATAATGGACTATCCAACACCGATAAAAGTCAAGCAAGGGGCAATTAGTTTAAAGAGTCTATGTTCAGGGGTTAGATGATTTTTAAATGGAACCCATGGGCAAAACTTTATTGTTACTGTGATTAGTAACTTCTCATAGTAACAATCATAGCTTTATTTTTATCAGCTTCACACAATATCTATTGCAATCTTATTATCATTGTTGCTATTTGTTTTATACAATATCAGCAGGAATATCAAAATATCATCTAGCTATATTAGCTAGTACATTGAAACACTTCGGTACATTATCGACTTTTTAAGGAGGCGTTGTTACCGTCTTTCTAAAGGACAGCTAGGACTTGATGTCATCTGCCCACAGTCACTGACTTAGAACATACTTCTCAACTACTTTTCAAACTGCAGACATTTAGCCAGTCCTTGCAGCAGAAATATTCAAAACATACCATAAGAGATTTAATAACAATCCAGGAAAGAAAACAGAAGAGAATTTTAAAATTATACCCATTAACCAATTCTCAAAGAAGCATCCCAATACTAAACAACAGCATATAAAAAGCAAGAATATTTTATTAAAATATGACTAAACCACATGAAAATATATTCCATAAGAATCCATCTGGCTTATAATGCCTTTCTCTCTTAAGCCTTTGTTTAGTGGTGCTGTCCTGAGGAGGTTCCACTCACCAAGGCCACCCTGGAAAGCCAACCTGTGCCTACTTCCCCAGCACATACCCCACCCGAATACACAATGCCACTTGTACTCCATTTACTTGCAAGGTCCGCAGCTTACAAGCTAGTCTTGGCCTTTCATGCCCTAAGATCTCCAGTGCTCAGATAATATCTACACTGGAACGAAAACTATTTGTAAATAATTGAATAATTTCTGCTTTGCTCTCCCAAACTAAACTTCAAGAGATCAGACCGTACACAGTTCTTCCTTACAGCTTCCCTTCCATCCCGTTCCTTGGGGGCCACTGCGGACACATACGCGGGCACATGCGCGGGCACGCTAAGTATCAGAACAAGCCACACACAGTCAACATTAACACAGTGTCTCTGTGTTGTAACTCACAGGTTTCTGATGCTTGACTGTGCATAAGCAAACATCAGACACCGTACTATCTCATCTGAAAAGTCAGGATTTCTCTAAGAAAACTTCTGGATCATTAACTTCAGATAGCTACATTAACATCACTTTATCTGAGAATGGCAATCTTCAGAATTTTATACTTTTTCTGTGCTGACATGATGTCTTCAAGCTTCAGTGGGGCTGCTGGTCACAAGTCACTTTTAGTCAGAGCAAAAGTGTTTTTCTTGTCACTCAACATCTCGCTGGAGTTAGTTACTTTGTAACCTGCACTCTCCTGAGCACAAAGCTCATATATCACTGATACACATCTATAATATTCATCTTCGAAAACCTAGAACAAACGCCCCTACGGTGTCTTGCTATTGCTTTCATGAAAACAATGTTGCTGCCAGTGAGAGTCCACAATGAATAAGCAGAGCCTTATATATTATTCTTACTTATATAGAATATATAACTTAAGGACAGAGAGAAAAGATATTTCTTAAAGGTCTGGGTTTATGCCAAAAAAAGGTAAACTTCTCAAACACATTTCTTTTTTTAAAAAAAAATCATCTTAGGTTTTAAAATAAAATTAGTAGGTAAAAGTTTTCCATGGCTTCAGAGTGTAAGCCAGTAGAACTCTGAGAAGCGTGGCTTGGACATTTTGCATGAAAGTATGCTAACTCCTTGCAAAGTGCAAAGCTCTCTATACACTCGGGGTAAATGCTCATGACACAGAAACCACCAGGGAATCCGCAGGCATCTTAGCATGTCTGAGCAACCTGACATCTCCCGCTGCTCTTACCTGCACTTTGAAAGCACCTTCATCCAGTGGCGGAGGAGGAGGGAAGTGTCCAGAGCCAGGCGGAATGGTACCAGGATCATCTAAAGGTGGAGGTGGGGGTGGGAGAAAATCACCTAGAGAAAGGAAATACATGTGAGATGTTAAGAGGGATGCCGTATCATAGCACCGTTTAAAAGACGAATCTGCTGACAATTTACTGTAACTGGTTTTGACCCAGTGTTTGCCTTATATAAAAAAGGTACCGTACTTAGCTAACTTAGGTTTAATTAACAGCCCTAGCTATCATAGGACAAAAGGCCAGATCTGATATTACAAAATGGCATAAAAGTTAAGTGTAGAGGGGTCAAGTACATTAAGCAAAGCCAAGGGGTATGCTTGAGGTGGGGACTAGGGACACTGAAATGAAAGACTTAATAACTGGCATTAATAAAATCCTAACCAAGCAGAGGAAGACGGGATTGGTATATGTGCAAGGATAACAAGAAGTTCAATTTATGAGGAGGACAAACTTTTGGAAGTTAGCTAAAATAAAGCTTACATACAGGTAGGATAAAGAGAGGCTGCGCTATCATTACTTTTACCTGTGCGACCTGGACAACAGGCCCACTGTAAGCAGCAAGGCAAAAGAATACCAGCACACAAGTCACATAAGCTACAACATGAACTAACGCAACTACAGCACAGCAAAAGCCATCAGAGTCCAAACAGGATAGGTAAGGCAAACTAGCTGGGTGCTAAACAGCTAGGTAAGTCACATGGAAGGAGTCTAGCTTTCACCGTGCAGACAAAGGACCCCAGAGCAGAGGAACACACACTTCACCACAAAGTAGATAGTTCAGATATCTAAGTACAATACACTTAAGAGACAAGAACATCCCAACCTCTTCAGCCAGCAAGAATGCACGTGGAAAAATGATGCGTGTCTACTGATGTCTGAGGCAAACATCCAAAGCTGTATGACATGTTATGAAATATTTAAAAGGGTTTTAAAATGAATTTAGTTAGGAAAATAGGACACCAGGGTTGGCTTATGTTTTTAGCCATTTTAAAAAGCATTTTTGTTGTTCCTTTAAAAATGCAGGTTCGATGGTCTGCTTAGAAGTATTCTTTACATGTAAGTGGCTGTTCCTTGCATTTCAGCTTTTGAACAATTAGTGAGCTATAGGAAGCAGTCTCCAGAACCAAATTTGTCACTTCTGGATAATATCAAAGTGTCACAACGTGGGTACCTGGGCAGAAAGTCAGTCTAGGAATGGAGAGAGGAGTCCTGTGAAGGATGGAGAGTCAACAGGGCTTTGAAACACCTGGCCTCCAATGTCTTTAATACCAAGAATGCTATACTGGGAGGGACAGCTAAGAGCAGCCAGGTCTAACTCTGCCACACTCAGCAACTCAGACACTGTCCCTTGAGCCATCCCATTCAGTCTAATAGGCTGTCCCTAGGCAGCTGGCAGTGGGTTGGTTAATTTTCATACCTCCCTCCCCATCATGCAATCATCCTCTATGATAATACTTCTCACTTCACAGTTCATTAGGAGAGGTACTGGAAGATGCAGACTGCTGGGCGGCCCTCCCACAGACAATGACTGAGCAGCTCTGTGTGTCTGCAGGAGGGGGCACCAATGATTTGTTTTTCTAAAAGGCCCAGGCAATTCCAGCTGCCACAGTTCTTGGACCATACTTCAAGTTTCACTGAATTTTCCAGAGAACCTTCTATACCTGCATAAGAACCCCAGAATTAGAAAGGCTCCAAAACTTCTGCCATATAAGATCTGCCTGCATCTCTGACTCTCTCTTGAGAAACACTTTTTCTTTCTTTCTCTCTTTCTTTCCTTCCTTCCGTTCTTTTTGGTTTCTTTCTGAGATAGGATTTCTCTGTGTAGCTTTGGTGCCTGTCCTAGATCTATCTCTTGTAGACCAGGCTGGCCTCGAACTCACAGAGATCTGCCTGCCTCTGCTTCCCGAGTGCTAGGATTAAAGATGTGCACAACCACCACCCAGCTGAGAAACAACTTTCTAAACATGCTTTTATCCTGTTAGAGTTACAACTTTAAAACCTTTAACAGTTCCCATCTGTTGGGCACAGCTGGAATCTCCAAGAAAGACACCTAAAACTAGGGGTGTCCAAATTCTCTCATATGGATTTGATTCAGGGAGAATCCTTGGGATTGAACAAAATGAGAGGCACCAATGTTTCTTTAAAGCCTAGGGGACTCAACTTGCAGCAAGAACTGAAAAAGTATGGTGTGGCTGGACACCTCGTGAAATTCTACCTTATATCAGAATGAAGGAGAAAAATGTGTACAAGGTTTTACATGATGAAGCCATGACTAGGTTATTCCCATCCTAAGTTTCAATTCTAGTGTTCTCTCTGGGCCTGTCCTCTGACAGCAATATTCTGAGAACCTTCTGATTCATGAGATTCTGTGTGATAGTCCAAATTATCAGACCACCATATACTATTAAAGCTGACAGAGTTCCTGGCATCCCTATCACACAGGGAGAACAAAAGGCACATAAACAGACCAAAATGTCATAGAAAATTAAAAAATAAAGGTACAGTACTCTGTCTCTGAGATCCTCACCCACATTCAATAATTCATCCCGCGACAAAGTAACAAAAAAAAGCATGCAACAAAGCAGAGTCTGCATCTTCAACATGATGCAATATAGAGAAACCCATCACAATGCTCATCAGTACAGCCCTGCTCACAAAGAAACTGCAGTAACTGTGCACGGGAAAGCGGGAGAGTCATCAAGCTGATGGTGTCCATCCACTTCTGTCATCTGCCCTCTGTGCACCAGGTGTTACTCTAGAACAGTGGTTCTCAACCCTCCTAATACACTGGAACCCTTTCATATCGCTCCTTATGAAATGCTGACCTCCAACCATAAGATTATTTTCATTGCTACTTCATAACTGAAATTTTACTACTATTATGACTTGTAATGTTAATACCTGCTATGCAGGATATCTGATATGAGACCTGGAGAAAGGGTCATTTGACCCCCAGCTTGAGAACCACTGTACTAGACCCTAGAGTGTGAAGGTACAGACAAATAAAACACACAACAAAAATGGAAGATGGTGCCCCCAGAGAACTCTCAGTGTCTCAGGAAAAGGAGGGATGATTAAGAAATCAACAGCTAATATGAGCTGGATGTCGCGTGGCAAGGAACATACTGAAGAAACAGAGTCAGAAGTGGAGTTGGTAGGACGGTGGTGGGATGCCGCAGCTTTAAAGAACAGGATTGAGAAATGCCTCACTGAAGTGGCATTTGGGGAAAAACTTAAAAGGAGTAAGGGAGTGAGTCACGGAATATCTGGGGGCAGGATAGGAGGAACGAGTATATTACCAAGCGGAGGAGACGGGTAAGCTCTGCAGAGGGCTGACCACAGGGTGCTGCCTTTCTACCTGGCTATATGCAAATAGAGGTTGGCCGGAGCTCATGGAATGACAAATGTTGTTTTGTATCCCTCTCCTTCTTACTTAATTCTATACAATAAATATGAATTGTAACCTTGCATTTTTTCAGAATCAGAAAGAAGATACTTTGAAATGAATTGCAGACTCTACACAGACCCGGAGTGTAATTTTAATGCATCACTATATTTACCCAAGCTAAAATTTAATGTGCTGTCATCTTTCTAAATAACTTAGCTCGAAATGCTCTTTGAGATTCTCAAATTAAAAGCAAGAAGACTTATTATCTTTCAAGAGGATGACGTCTCTCCACTTTCAAATTGGACTGTCTCACTCCATATTTAGCTAATACCGAATTTCTGGGACTTCACTGTCTTCAACAGTCCTCTTGTTTAAATTCCAGATAAATTCTCTGTGCAGTGGCGACCACCAGTGTGCTGTTTCTAACTGAGCATATTATACTGAGTATATTATACTCACATAGCAGTTTCAATTTGCTGAAAAAGAAAAATAATCTTCTCAGTTGAAAACATGGAATGGATTTCCCATAATAGGAAAAGTGAAGGCGAATTTGGTTCTGAAAGATGGACTTGAACGAAAGGCACGTCCTAACTTATCAAGTGTCACTTGTCTGACAAAAGCATAATAATTGCTATCCAAATAACAAACCACGTCCATATATTTTGACTTTCAAATATGGACAACAGAAATAAGCAGGACAATGGGTTAAACTTGATGTGTTAGTCTTCTAGCAGTCAGTGAAACACCCTCGGCCCCAATACTAAAATGTGAAATTCTCAGCGTGAAGAAAACTGAAATAAAAATTTAAACATCATCGTATGGGAAAAGATCAACTCAACATCAAAAGAGGAGAAAAAAATCTTAATTTACAACTCAGAAAAGAAGCTGGAAGTGAATACTTGCATGCTGAAAGAGTCTCCCCAGACTATCCCATCCCTTTAGAGACAGGCCATCCCCAGTAGTGCCCATCCAATACAGAAGGTTCCCTTCCTTTCCAAGGCAGCCACAGCATCTGAGGGGGTGTGCTTTCTCAACACATTGCATAGGGTAACTGAAAACATTTTACCTCTGTTGACTCTGACTGTGGATGACCATCACCAATGACAATGTACTGAGAACCACCACAGTACAAATTTTGATTCTAGATTAACTGCCTGTCTATTTGTTTTCCTTACTAGACTAGGTAGGAGATGGCTGAAGATGCTTCCTGTTTTTTGAATAATTTATCATCAGATTATTAGTATTTACTGTGAATGTGTTCTCTAAGCTGCATGTGGAGATTAGTAAACATATATTAAACATAAACTCAAATGAACTGTGAGTGAACACATATATTTTTGCTATAATCAAGTTTGGTCCTTTCCAATTACTGATGGAAGATACAGCACAACTTTGACCTATGAGACTAGTATCAGGGATGAGAGGTCTTCTGTGGCCCTGACAGCCAGGCAGGGAATGATGCCAGTCTTAAAGGACCTGTCAAGTTTTGTTTTGCTGCTGCTGTTGCTGCTGCTGTTGGTTTATGTCTTCCTGTTTGTTTACACCTTAAATTACTGAGAGTCTGCCAAGTGTAATGACCGAGTCCTGAACCCTAAATTACCATCTGGTCTGGGGGTATTTCAGCATCCAGGAGGGTTGCAACTATCTTCATTGCACTGGATTTTTCTTCACTGACCAAAGATCCAAGAATAGACATTCACGAAATCTATAATCAGTAGGTATCCAGAAAGTTCTACAAATCCCCCAAAATTTTCTGGGAAAAGATCTTCTTTCTGTAAGGTAGAGACTGTGATGGAACAGGGAATAGTGGTGAAATACAATTCTCAAACACCACTGCTAGGGATGTAGTAACAATCTCGACTTTTATATCTTATTATTTACTTTTTTATTTTAAACTTTACTGTATAAAGGGTAGCAAAAACAAAAACCCCATACATCAAGATTTACCAGCCCCACACTATACAGTTCAATGTAGTTCTATGCAGTTACAGTAGGCATGCAAAGTGGAAGCGGTGGAGCTCCATACTAGATTTTATACTTTCACTACTGAACATATTTTATACACTTATCTGGTGTCGGAGGTCCTTCTGTCTATGTGTTGATTTCACTGGTTAATGAATAAAGAAAATTGGTTTTGCCTATAGCATGGGAGGAAGAGGGTAGAGTTAGGGAGACGCCATGGATCCGCTGCTGGAGATAGACGTGCTAAAACTTTAGCCAGTAAGCCACTGCCACATGGTAATATACAGATTAATAGAAATGGGTTAAATTAATATGTAAGAGTTAGCCAATAGGCCGGGCGGTGGTAGCACACTCCTTTAATCCCAGCACACGGGAGGCAGAGGCAGGCAGATCTCTGTGAGTTCAAGGCCAACCTAGTCTACAAGAGCTAGTTCCAGGACAGGCTCCAAAGCTACAGAGAAACCCTGCCTCAAAAAACCAAAAAACAAACAAACAAAAAAAAGTTAGCCAATAAGAAGCTAGAGCTAATGGGCCAAGCAGTGATTTAATTAATACAGTTCCTGTGTGATTATTTCAGGTGTAAGCTAGCTGGGACCCGGGAATCAACAAGCGGCCCTCTCTTCCTACACTTATCTACCACCAAAAATGAAAAGCCCACGAGACAGTTAGAACCAGGAAATCAGCTTTATGTCCCCTTTTGCAACAACTCCTGTTACTTGCCTGCATTCAGTCTCTCCTCCTCCTCCAATATTTAGCTTCTCTTCTTCCCTTTTCTCCTTATCACACTTCACTCAGATGTACCTTTGTTTACATGCTGTGCTAGTTGGGTTTTTTTTTTTTTTTTTTTGCCAGCCTGACATAAAAGCCAGAGTATCCTGGGAAGAAGGGACGTCAATTGGGGGGTGGGGGGAAAGTGTCCATAGAATTGGCCAATAGGCATATCTGCAGAGCAATTTCTTAATTCATGATTGATTTGGGGGGCGCGGTTTAGCCCACTATGGGCCATGCTGTCCCTTGGCAGGTTGTCATGGGATATTTAAGAAAGCAACCTGAGAGAACCAGGAGGAATAAGACAGTAAACCAGCATTCCCCCATGGCCTCTGCATCCGATCCACCTCCACGTTCCTTTCCTGCTTGAGTTCTTGCCTTGACTTCCTGCAGTGATGGACCTTGTTGTAGAGGTATAAGATGAAGCAAGCCAGTTCTTTCCCAAGGTGCTTTTGATCACGATGTTTTAGCAAAGCGATAGGAAGCTAATACACACACAAGCATATATTATTGGTTTGGTTCTAAGAACAGGGATGCATCAATGAAGTGATAAGCATTGGAATCTCCCATATATTGCCACCTACCACAGGAACTAGAGGGCACCAGTCTGGAATTCTTAAACTGGAATCTTTGCATTGTGAAGCCAAACACAGGTATTTTGCAAAGCATCCTGGAGATTCTGATGTGTATTCCCAATTAAGCATCATTGATCAACATGAATGATGCTCAGAGGTTACAAATGGAAAAGAAACAATAAATGAAACCCAATTCTCAACAGAATTGAGACTTAAAAATGCATATTAGGATAGGAACTGATGAAGTCTGAGTAAGTTCTATGTGTTATTAAGTTGCATATGATAACTGCTTGCTTTAGGAAGGTTCACGCTGACTACATAAGATGGAAATATTTGGGTAAACTAAGTAATAAAGTATCCTTGACACAAGTTTTTGAATGTTTCTGAAGTCTGCAATTGTTTCAGAATAGCATGCTAAAATTCACTTTTAAATGATAAAAATTGAACTGTTATGAAAATTTAAGTTATAAAGACTGAAAACCCAATCATTTCAAGCTATGAGATGGAGAATTTTTGTGCCAGTATGGTGAAGAGCCAAATAGTGTAGAATACATATCCAATCCAAACTCTCCTGAGCTCAAAACTCATATTTAAAATGATCCATGGCAGATTTGGGGTGAGGAATTGAGATTTCTTGGGGAAACATGAAGAACAGACCGTTCTTACAACTCCAGAAAACTGAAGACCACTGGAGGGGGTCCCCGATAGATGGTAGGAACTTGGAATAGGACTTCAAAAAAAAAAACAGCCTAAATGCTGTTTACAGCATGGGTAGGCTGGTAATCCATGCTCCCCAACCATAGGAGCAGAAATCCCACTAATCATCATTTCTCCATTGCTCCTTCCTCTGTCTCAGGACAAGGCAGACATAAATGGCTATATGACTAGGAGCCGTCTGCAATTTCCCCAGTCTTCATCTTTTATGCACTTCAAGTTCTTCTTGCTGAGAAATTCTTGTTACTATTTATATAAAACGATGCCAACCATTACTCACTCTCCTTCAACCCTGCCATTTATTTCATCAAGCCTGAAGCTTAGCAAATGCATAAATGCTATAAAAATAATCAAATAGAGACACTCATTTCATTTCAAGGTGGTTGTTTTTTGGCATGCATTTCCCCCCACAGGAATACTGGAGCTGACAGGTACTTGCTCTAAAAATTTACTTCACCACCTGCTAGCTGAAATATTGCTTCCATGGATTTATATTGTATTAAAAGGTCACTAGCTGTTTAAGTCTTAAACAGTTTTAATCATTCTAAAAGTCTCTTAGCAGTAAGAAAGGAAGCTCAGAACAAACAGCAGCGGGGACTCTAATTAAAAGGGCCAATTCATCTAATTTTATTTGGGGTTAATTATTCAGGATTCACTCTTTGATGTGTAAGGAATAGCAATTAGTAATTTTAGTGATTTGAGAATCATTGGAGGTGTAATCAGTTAAAATGAGTGAGTGTTTACAACACAAGATGGTGAATTAGTCTCTCTCAGCTGGAGAACAGGAACATTAGGCGCTGGGAGATGAAGGCAGAGGATTTCCAACCCTAGTAAGAACAGTCACTTCAAAAATCAAACACATGTCAACAACCACCTAGCACCATTTCTCTGAGCCACACTAAGCTGCAGAAGGTTCCCCAAACTGTCTTCAACCAGACACTTTCGCCACTCTCCCCAGCCATTTTCCTCTGATTACCTCACTGCCACCATGGTAACAATAAATGTGCACCACAAAAAAGAAACTCTAAATGTGCATGCCATTGACAAGCAACACAGACTCGCTGATCCCGTTCCATGTTTCTGACCACTGAATCAGCTGAGCATCAACAACTAAATCGCTAGCCCAGTATTCAAAATCTGATTTAGATATGCTGGCCACAGACCGTCTGACCTCATTCTATGCCTTCTAGTTTTCTGTTCATTTTATCTCAGTTTCTCCACATCACAAAGCCTAATTGTTTTTGTTCCAGCCATCTGCTCTGAATGCAAGGGACCCATATAAAATTACCTTCAACGTTTTTTAAAAATTTATTTACTATTCTTCATCTCTACTGCCATGTAAATATTATACTTAATGCATAATTACCTCATATTTAGACTAAAGAAATGGTCCAAATGGTTCCATTCTTCCCAAGCTAGTACTTTCCAAAGTAACATCTATACTTGCCAAAACAAGAGTCTCCCAATGATGCCCTTAAGCATCACCAAAACAATTCTAAAAGAGAAGGACTCTACTTCCAGATTTCACAACTTGGCACAAAACCATAGTAAGAAAAACAAGTTGGTGCTGGCAAAAGGGAAAACATATCCTCCAATGGATAGAATGGACAGTGCAGACATAAGCCCTTGGACTTGGGGCAGACAGATCCTGTGGCAATCAGGGTAGGGTTTGGGGAAATAGTAGAAGCCTGTGAGAGGCCTTGTTTGGGGTCCCCCAAGATTTGACAAGATCACATTCTGGATTAAAGGAATTCTGTAGCTAGATGAACCCTCTTTAAGAATACAGAGGAACCGACAAACTCAGTGGGTATGGTCTAGCACCCAAATACACTGGCCAGTTAGCATCTTTAGGATGCGAACAGTTTCTCCGGAAGTCAGAAGTTCTATGAACACTTCTTTTGGTTGACCCAGGTCAGTGTATATTCATAGGTACATGGTAACCATACATGTGTATATTTATGTACATGAACAGATCAGAGGAGTTATCAGCTTTATCTCCTCAAACCTAAACCATTCCTATGTGCTGAGACCTTCTGGACCTAATTATTTTGGTATCCATTAGAGTCACTGTAGACTCTAATGCTACTACGCTGTGAAGTACAGCTGTACTTGATGAGTCTCACCCATCAGCTCTCCCTTTCATGGCACCCTTCCAGTTCTCTAGTGACCTCACCCCGCAGTCTTCTTCTTTGAGACTAATTTATTTTAGTTGTTACAAATGACCAAGAGCGCGTATTTGCCTTCTTGTATCTCTTTGCTGAGTGTAATTTCTAATCATATTGCTGTAAAAGATGGGGTTTCATTCATTATATAACTATTTACGCATTCATTTGTTCACTGGCAGACTCCTGGTTGAGTCTCTATCTCAGATATTGTTCAATAACAGCAGAGATATCTCCCTGATCTAACGATTTCATTACCTTTGGTGATATATTCACTATGGAGATCTCTGGGTCATTCTTTACCTTAAGGAAATCAGAACATGGTCTTCCTCAGTGTGCGTATCAATTTGCACTCCCAGCAACACTATGCAAAGCATACATTCTGCCATATTCTCATCACCGCCCATTACTGCTCACCTGTAACAGCCACTTTAATAGGTGACGTAATTACTCATTGCTGTTTAGATTTGCATTTCCCTAGTAATGAGTCATGAGGAAAATTATTCTGTATATTTGTTGACCATTTGCTCGTCTTCTTAAGAAATATTTAGTCATTTCATATGTTTTTTTCGTGGGTTATTCCTATTATTTTCTTGAGTGGTTATGAATTCTAAATACCAATCTCTTTGCAGATAAACAGCTGTAATGTTTTTTCTCATTTTTCTGGGTGTCTAGCTCTTTGCTTCATTGATTGTTCTTTGTTGTGTAGCCTTTGATTTTGAGATTGCTTTAGTTTTTCAGTTTTACTTTTATTGCCTTTGCCTTGGGGGTTTTATTAAGAAAAAAAAACTGCTTACACTAATGTGTTGAATTGTTTCACATATGTTTTCTCTAGTAGTTTCACAGTTTTAAATTACATATTTAGATCCCTGACCCAATTTTATTTGATTTTTTTAAATGTACAGTGAGAAATTGAGATCTACTTTCCTGCGCATGCGCACACACACATGTTCACATAAACACACGTGCGTGCACGCACACACATACACACATATACACACACACTTTTCTTGGCATCACACTGTCCTTTCTCCAATAGATGCTCTTCATGAATTGTGACAAGCATCAGAGGGCTTTCTCCTCCGTTTCCGTGGTCTATGGATCAGCTTTCCTATTGGTGCCTCTGCCATTGGGTCACCACAGCTTGGTAGTAAATTTTGAAGTGAGGCACTGTTTACCTCCTACTCTGGTAATTCTATAAGAGTGTTTTGGCTATTTTGGATGTTTGTGGTAAAACATAAATTTTAGCCTTTTCTTCTGGCCTGGGTATATTAAGATTGTCATTTGTACTTTGATGGGAATTATACTGAACTGAAGACTATTGAGTTGTCACAGTCATTTTGACAATATTAATTTTCCAACCTATAAACCTACAATATTCCATACTGGTGAGTCTTTATGAGTTTCTTTCATTAAAGTTTTATGATTTTCTTTGAACATTTCACACATTTTCTAGCTTAAATATGTTTCTAGATGTGTTTAAATTTTGCAGCCATATCGAGGAGGATGGCTTCTCCCTTTACTCAGCCACTCTGGTAGTCTGCACAGTTGTGTCTTTTCATCTCCAGACCCCAAGAACCTGCTCATTCACACCTTCCGATCAGCACCATCCAGTCTGCTGGGCTTTTGTTTGTTTGGTTTTATTTGTTTGTTTTTCATGTAGAAGCCCACGTTCTTCCTGGATATGCAGAACACGCAATCCTACACTGATACCCTTAGCCACTCCAAAGACTTCCTCCACCTACTAATTCTCTACAACACATCTACAGCATCTAACATGGATGCTATATGAAAAATATTGAGACATTCACCCCACTGCCCTGTGCTGTCTTTGACAGCAGCTAATATATGAGCTTCATAGTCTATCCCAACAGCACCTCTTCCAATGACTTACACAACTGAGAGCAAAAAGACAAAAAATTTTTTGCTGAGTGTGTACATGCATTCTTCTTTTTCTTCCCCCTCCCCCAAGTTGAATCTCAGCCACCTAAGTTAGTCCTTAAAGAAACAACTTGAAAACAGTGCAAAGATACTGGTCTAAAAATCTGTGGGAATGTGGGAGGGGAACAGAGACAAGACAAAAAGAGGAGAAGGCAGAGGGTAAGTCGTGGGTGAGGATGCTGGTGCTTGACTCTATGCAAAGCCTCATCTATGAGTTCAGAACTGTCCCAGAAGAGTGCGTAGCCATGGGCTTTCCTGGAGGTCAAGTTTACAAACCCATGCTTTCCCCACATAGGACTTTCTAAACAGACCTGACCAAGAGTTCCTCCTGTGCTGTTTTGTTATAAGAACGCAACACAATGTTCTATCCAGAGGGAGAAGGAGAAGGTGGGGATGAGAGAAAGAGAGAGAAAAAGTGAAAACTAAACAAGAGGCCCACCAGAAGAGCTCATGAGATGGCTTTTCCAAAGGAGGTCCCTTACCTGCCATGCCCAGTACATGGGGACTTAGACACAGAACATAAGCAGCCTTCATTGGAGGGCAGATCATGTGCAAATCACTTACTAGCTTCAGAAACATGGGCAAATCATGAGATTCTAAGTCCATACTCCTTTGCAAAATAAGAATAACAGTTTATGTCTTAGATACTACCTAGGGTTCAGCTATCTTTAAAACTTGAAGGTTCTATATAAATATATATTATGTTTAACTATGAGGTGGATTTTTTTAATGTAAATTAATGATCACCCTTTCTTCACAACTATTTAAAAACTGGTATATAAAAATGTAATTCAATATGCTCAGCTCACTAGGAATGGCCCTTACTCCATTGTAGCTCCATAGACACAAGGGCAAAGTTGAAGAGACAGAAAAGAAAAAAAATTGTATAACTAGAGACAGTCAGAGGAAGACCTCACTGCTGATAGCTTGGTTCTCCTCAAAATATCCAAAGCAGAAAACTCTTCTGTAACAGTCAACCCTGCATTCCCCTAGGCTTGGGTATCACCAGACAACTCATTTTTCTTATTGGACAAACTGTTCTTAACAGTTTGTAAGATATAACAAGGGAATGTGACATATAGCAAGAAGTACCCTCAAAATCAAATATATTAGTCAAACCAGAACATAGACAAAATCTGGTGATCAAATATATACAACCCAATGTTCACAAAGGACACTGGATCTTTTGCCCCATGCTGCTCTATAAACCATACCCAACATCTAAACATGGTCAAGTCTTGCATCCAGGAAAACTTGATAGGAAGTCCAAAATCCATTAGATGTTTATCATCCAATTGTCAAGATAGAATGAAGACATCAATAATTAGGAAATTCCCTGGAAAAAACAGAAACAAGTTTTGTCCCTAGGAAGGTACTCCTCCATTTCATTCACTTCGCCTTCCTCACTCAGACCTAGAGGTCCTGTGATGGAAGACAATTCCAAACAGCAGCGTCTGATGACGTATTCTGGGCACCAAAGTGCAGACACCTTGCTATTTTAGCAGACTTGTTTCACCAGCCCAAAGACATAATTTAGCTGAGTGAGGAATTCCTTCCTTCCTTTGACTTCATTTGGCCAGCGGCCGCGACAGGTCTACCATTCCTTAGCACGATGGATTTATTGCACCCTTATACTCTTCCAACAGTAGCCTCGGTTCTCAGAGTCTCAAGTTCAGTGAGCTCAGCCTTGGCATTCAAGGGGTTCCCTGAGTCTCTTCCTTAAGAGCATTTGTCCCAGGTCCATTTGCCAAGGACATGGTAGCAGTTCCCTTCCTGGCACTTACGTCTGCAAATATTACAGGGCTTCTTACAAAAAGATTCACCCTGTCAGTTGAGGCCGGATAGTAAGTCCTACTGACACTTCTACAGCTTAATGGGCACTAGGCAACATTATAAACCTACCAAATAATCAGGTTAGGAGGAAATTAGAACGGAATAAGAAAGTTCAACAGTCTAAGGTTCACAAACAATTTCTAAATGGACAAATGCCCACCTTCTGCTTTTACAAATAAAGCTTTATTGGAACACCACCACAATCATTCAATTACTTATTATCTATGGCAACTTTCTCATTCCAATGGCAAACCTGAGTAGAAAAATACCACATACCCCTAAAAGTCTGTATAAAGCAACTGTGAGGACTTATAGAAAAGCTTTCTGATCTTGATCTTGTTCACAAACTCATTTTATATAAAAGAAAATTTAGATTCAGTTAATGGTACACTTATCAAAAAGTCAAAAAAATATTTTTAAAGCAAAATATCAGACATTCTGTACACAGACTGGGTAAACACTAGTTCTGTCTGATCTCTCAGGGGATTGTATGTCCCTTTCAGACGGAGTTGTGTTGAGATAACTGTTTTAAGACATAGTAGAACTTGAGAAATTCCTTTTCCAAAAAGGAGAAGTAAGCAAACAAACAATTTCAGTGTAATGTGGCCTCTGGTAGTTTTCCATTGTTTCTATAGCAAATTACCACTTTTGAGTTTAAACTAATGGAAATTTCTGGTCTTATTGTTTTATGAACAAAAGTCTATCGTGTATACTAGGGGATTAAAATCAAAGTATCTACAAAAGTGCTTTATTTTATAAAATTTCTGCAGAGAACCTATTGTCTCACCATGCCCAGCTTCTAAAAGTGGCCCTCCTTCCTTGGAATATGGCTCCCTTCCTCCATCTTCAAAGTCAGAAAACACTCTGGATTTTCTCTCACAGTCTCTATCCAACACCTCTTTGCTGCCCTGCACTGACTTCTAAGGAAATTTCTGTGAATTCTTGGCTCACCCTCAGACTGCTTAGCCATGTGAACTCATTTAAATTCCCATTTATGAATTCCCCTTTGCCATGTCATGAACCTACTGACAGGTTGCAAAGATCAGGACCTGGCATCATCCAACCAACGATTCCAGCTGCCACAGAGTGCCATGAAGGAGGAGGCGGCATAAAGTATGAAAAGATGAGAGAGGAACAATTCCTTAGTACAGAGTGAGTGCCCTCCAGCTGTGCCATGGAGTATCTGAAGCTCCCAGAACTTCCTAAGAAATCTTTCCTAGTTCGGGATATTTTCTAAGTTTAGACATTACTTAAACACTCCATTTTGTCCATCCCACATTGTTCTTCTCTTTGTATCTCTATAATTTTCAGCTAAGACAATTCTTGACTCTACCTGTGGGCTGCTTTTCTTTATCCCACTCCATCAATTTAAAAAGAAACAGCTTCCAAAAACTTTTTGAGGCTTCCCCAGAGGAGGATGGTCCATACCAAAGCCAAGGATCTGAGAGTTACTTTGTGGCTTCTAAGCAGAAGCTAAGGAACAAACCATGGGCAGAACTATACCCAGCAAGTACACATGAGATGATGAAAAGGCACTGTAACTGAATTCACCTCTTCAGACATGCACACGCCCGACACTAGGAGATGCAGAGTTATCAGCCTGTGCTACTGTTAGGATATACCTGGAAATACTAAATGTCTGTTTGGAAAAACTATAGAGAGTTTCAGGGAAACACAGGCAATAGTGTGTCGATACAGTGTAACTGCATCTGCTAAGGTCCTGAGGCTTGAGAGTGAAACTGATCTAGAAAGTAGCTGGCTTGAGAAAGTGCTGAGTGCCATGTATCTGGGAGATTCAAGCTGGGGCCAGGAGGCTACTCACAGGAATCCTGTAATGCAGATTACAGCTCTTTAAGTGTGAGGAACTTGCTTAATAGCTTTTAAAGACCCTTTCAACACTGATGGTTTATGATTCCATGACTCAAAAGACGACAGTCAATTAACAGCCAAGAGACTCAGACTTGTTTTTAACTGGAGTAGCCAGAAAATAGCCCCTGATGTTATAGCAGGGCAGTTAGCTCAACTGCATGAAGGCACTCACTGAACGTTATACATAAAACATAATTCTCTAGGCAAGATCAGACAGATGGCAACCAGTAATGTGCACTACCAATGACTGACCCCAGCATGCCCAGACCTCATGTCCATACTGGAAATAAGCTTCCAGTGGTTTTCTCCAAAGTGATGTCCTCCCTGTCACTAGCCGTCCTTTTCCACAAGCACCTCAACTGTCTGAAGAGAATAAAGAGTACTTTGGACCTTGGGAAATTCCCCCAGGAATCCCTGAACTGGCTTTATGGAAACAGTTTAGCCTTCATGCTCAGTGGTTACAGAAAGGTTTGGTGGGTAGAAAGGCATGAAGATGGGCGAGTCCTGGCTGACCTGGCCAACAGCAAGGGAGCTGGGAGGGATGACGCAATGAGGCACCTGAAATGAAGGTGTACACATCTCCAGCCTTCACAATAAAACCCAAGGAAAATACCAAATTACCAAGACGGAAAATTCCCACCATGAGCAACGAGACTTACCCAGAAGAGAAAAACAAGCTCTGCAGTCACAGGAGCCATATCCTCCTCCTAAGAAAACACACACATTCCCACGCAGAACCCTTTCCTTCTGAATAGAGCTAAAGGTGCAGGAAATAGCTTGATAGAGACATTATATTACCTAGACAAACCTGAACTGGATTATCTGTTTGCTTATTAGATTATGGCTTTAGGCTCATTGTTCCACGCTAAGAGCTCTTGACATGAGCCGACACACACATTCTTTGGAACGAAAGCTTTTGTGGTTGTGTTTTATGGTGCTTAGGCTCTTGAAAAGACTTGTGAAAGCAGTCACGCCAGAGGATTAAATCCAGTCTCTGGGGCCACCTCATTAGGAGGGTCCAGTTTATTTCACACAGCCTTAAAGAGGACATGTGAGCTTTTTGCACCCAACACTAACTTATTCCCTGTGGAATTTCTCATAGGAACCCCCCACCCACTGCTCTTAGTCACAACGCAAACACCAGATCCTAGGTGTCAATGAATGGAAATCAAAGCACAGTGCTCTGGAAATGAAATTCAACTACAGGTGGCTTCTTGTCTGTCCCCAAAGGGGGACACACTGCCCTGGCAATCTGTCAAAAGTTCATACTTATGAAAATAAATACCAGAACATATCAACCACACCTTCTGATTCCATCTAACAACAACAACAATAACAACAAAAACATCATGGCATTAATTTACATTTTAATAGTAAAGTTTTTGCTTTTCGGCCTCAGTTTGGATTTGAATTAGACGACACTGTAGAGTTCCATGATTCTGATATACGATTCCCAATATTATAGGGTCCACAGAGCAGTTTATCCCAAGCCAGCGGGGGTATAAACAGGAGAAGAGCACATTTCTAGAACTCAAACACCTGTGGCCTTTGTTTCTCTGATACTCTAGGTATTGAGCTGAATGGCACTCTTAATCCTCTGAGTTATAAAACAAGCCTAAGTGTCGCTCTGTCTGTGTGTCAGTGACACACTGAAAGTGCAGAGTTCTTACATTTGTGTCTACGACCAGTGCCACTCATGCATCTCAATGTTTTATTGATTATCAATAAAGCAAATATTGCTTGCACTAAAGTTAGAGAAAGCAGTAAGACACAGCTCACCACAACTCCCCCCCTTTCCTGACACTGCCCTTTATGAAGTCATTTCTACTGACACTGGACATACGACCTTTTGAAACACTTGGAATATTTTGAACAGCGCAAGCATTTGCTGAGTGATATTCATCGCCTGAAATACAAAAAGTAGGTAAAACTAATTCTTAAATTGTATTCATCTTAGTTAATATAAATTAAAATTCAGAAGTATATGAATAGCAACTGCCATATTGAGGGTAAGTATTTATCCCTGCTACGTACACAGGGTAATGCAGTCCATTTCCCAAGGATCACAATAAGTGTTAAGAAAGTATGGAATCTAACTTTCTCTTTCAGAATTACAACATCAAATAGAATGTAGAAAACAAAGTCCAAGACATGAGCATATTCTGGACTTTCTTTTCATTCCAATGAAGCTATGGCAACAGGAAAAGTCATCAGGCCTTACTTTCCCTCAAAACCTCAATTCAAATATTGTACTAAAGGCAAGTGAAGGATAGGAACTAAAACAGAGACACAGCACACAGAGAAACATTGTTGAAATATGTATATAGCAATGCTATGGAAAGCCCTAAGTACTGATGCTAGCTGGCCCTGTCATGGAGGTTTCATGAAGACATTCTGATAAGGAACTGGCCCAAAAGCTGGCCTGGCTTCTCAGGAGAGTTTACTACAGATCAGGCAATGAGCAAACACTTCATAGTCCGCATTCTGGATGAACAGAGGTTGAGAGGCAGAGGTGCTAAGCAGCTATGTTTACACTTTAGCACAGACAGTGACCACCAAGGAGGCAAGCAGGCAGTACAATGAGAGAAGGCAGAAAGGGGAGTCCTCTGTCCTAGTAAAGAAACTGCAGAGATAGCAGAGAAAGCAAAAAGTGAGAGGGGAGGAGCTACACAGGAAGAGCAGGTGCGAGTGGAACAAATATACAGCAAACACACAGTGAGAGAGCCAGCGAGAATTAGAGAGGAAACAGGAGACAGTGCATTTGAGAATCAGTTTCAATCTTCACCCTTCACCAACAGGTTAATAAACTAAAAACAAACTGGAGTGAACTTTATTTTACTTACAAATTACAACAAAATTAAAAGACACTCCAAATGTAAAGCTAAAACTAATATATATGTACATAAAATACACATGCTCATATATGCTAACATAATCTCTGTCTCCCACCCCTCCTTCTCCCCATCCATCTCCTTCCCTCCCCACACATCTGAATCAAAAAGAATTATGTATGTGAGGTGAGAGAACAAGGTAGCAAGGGCAATGGAGTAGGGAGAAAAATCCCAAACAAGGCGCTAAGTAGCTTTGTTAGAGCACTTCAAATCTGTATTTCACTTTCCCCATCTGAACAATGAAAATACGAACATTAACAATACTAAGATGCAATGTTTATAAAGAACCTGCACAGCGCTAACTGTACATACCAAGTATGTAATTGTTTTATGAATATGGAAAAGTTGCCTTATTAATAATTCAAGAAAAAGCATCCCCATAAAATTAACAGATTAAGATTACTATGAGCATATGGTTAGAAAAGCTTATTATGTACTGATAGAATTATAAATTGGTGACTTTGGTGTAAGAACTTAGGAAAATGAATCCAATTACCTTAAAATGTATCGGATTACTTGACAATTCCACATATGAAAATCAATTTGAACAACTGTGTGGAAAAGAATGGGTACGGTAGATGGAAAGAGAGGGCTATGAACCCAAAGACTTTAGTAACATGAAACCAGAAACAACCTAAATTTACAAGTCAAAACACTGATCACATGACTTTTCAAATTCTACCCCTAACACCTTCAGGTTATGTTTTAGACTAAACTACAGAAAGCTACTGAAAGCATAGCTATTTAAACCCAACACACACAAACAAATGTAAATGATGAATTAAAAAGGCTTGATAATGCTATATGGTTCTTTTCAATTAAAGCATGAAACTGGCAAAACTAATACAAACTGTAATATATCCCAATCCCAGCTTCCTTGGGGGAAGAAACCAGTCCAAGTAACGGGTGAACTTCTAGGTTTGTTCAATCTGGAGAAACAATGATTGACCCATACATTACAATATATGAATTATCCTATGTGTAAGGCTACCATGTTTAAAGGAATCATAAAAATTTATTCATCATTCTATAAGCAGGACCTATCTTATATTTACTGTTAATTCTATTTTAGAGGACAGTGGATGAACTACGTAAGGCACAAGCTGATCTCTGCGCACCTTGGCACTGTCATGAGTCACTGGCCTGAGGTTCAGCTATCCTCCTTTGAGACTGGCTGAGCCTCCCAGGGAGCTAACTCTACCTCTGGGTCACATGGCCACTACTATTTCCATACAGAATGCTGAAGATCCCATTTACGGCATCATCTGGTCTCCTCCAGATGCTCCTGTGGCGCATGGTCCCTGTCTTCTGACCACCTCAGCAGAGCTTACATCAGTTCCTCAGGAGAACGAACACTCCCCATGGTTGGAGGTTTCCAGGTGCCTCTAACCTTACAATGGGGTAGTCCCAACTGAATTCCACAACTCCTGGTTGAGTTTCAGCAGGAAAATGGAGCCTTAGACGAATGGACCTTCCTTACCCCATATGGCTACCTCACGTTGAGTTCATCTAACAAAGAGGATCTATGCCTTGAACAGTTTTCGACGCCACTGACTGGCTCTTTCTGATCCTAATCTATGTCCCCTGTTTCAACTTTACAAATGCTCTTTCAAATTAGACACTCAGGTGCGAACAATTAAACCGGAAAATGGTTTCAGAAGCTAACTACATTTCCTGACATTGCATCATGCTTGCTAAGTCAAAGATGAAGGTACAAAATGGAAGTCTTAGGAATAAACTCAATGCTCATCATGTGGGCAGAAGACTATGTTCTAACAACAGGAACTGGACAGGAACAAGTCAAGTGGTTCGCAGGAACAGAGTCTGGCTTGCAAGGTCACTGTCCCCAGAGAAGGTGTTCAGGGTCCAGGTCAGCCAGCCGCTGTTCTGAGGAGCTAACGGTATAGAGCGGTGGCAGAATTTTGATCCTCAGAGTTTACAAAATAGTCTTCAAAGCCAAAGCCAAAAGAAAGGAAAGAAAAGTTTGATCTTTGGCCTAAATTGGAGGAAAACGAAGCAAAGATGATGATCGCAAGGATGCAGGGCTAATATAAGAAAACCCAAACTCCAGCAAGACTAAGACCTTCACAAGCTGGGTTTCTACATCTTAAAAAGCCAAAAAAAAAAATACAGGAAAACAGACATAAAAATTTTGATGTTCTATGGGTGGACAGAAATAGCATGTTCGTCACCTAATGAGGCAATTGCTTATGTTCTAAAATTTTCTATCATGGGGTATGCAAAACTAAAACCAGACGAATTTACAAGCTGACTAATTCACTCGGTGTGCAGGAAATTACTTCATCAAACTGCTACAATGAAACCTTCGATCCCCTCTTCAGCAACAGCCCCTGAAGGAAGACAGGCCAACTGCAAGCAAAGGAGGAGTACGAGCGAGAACCTGGCAATTAATAGAAAACATGGGCACATAACCAGGGACTTCTCTGTACTCAAAAGGAGAGCTCTGCAATAGAGCACCAATGCATTTGATAGCAGGAAACAAGAATGCCCGGATGATGATTCTATTATTACAGCGGGGTATTAAGGTCTAGATCTAGGCTTGATGTGAAAGGCTGTCTCATTTTTGGTGTCCCAGTAGACAAATAAGTGCTCATAAGAAAGTTTTCTGAGACTTTTTCCTTTTCATGATGCCATCATTTGAATATGAAGTGTCCCCACCAAATCCTTTTTGAACCTTTGGCCCCAGTTTATAGGACGATTTTAGAAGCTATGGCGCCATGAGGAACTGGCACCTGACTAATGGAGATATCTCTGGTGATGCTCTATCTCTCTGCTTCATGGCCAGCAAGGGGGAAGGAACTCCAGCAGACACTGCACAGCCACAGCCTGGGCTGCGTCACCATGCCTTCCCTGATGTAATGGACTGCCAGCCTCCCTTGGAAAGCATGGGTAAAGATCAACCTCACCTCCCTTAAGCTGTTACATTACAGTGTTTGGTCACAGTGACACAGAACAAACTAAAATCCATAATTGCTTTTTGAAAGATTCAAAGTGCATCTAAGAGGATTATTTGAGAAAAGTGCACTTCTCCCTATGCCTGGGGAAGTCAGTGTTGAATAGGAAACACACTGATCAGGGCGAGCTGGACCCAGCACACACTCTTCTCCCTTCCCCTATGAGGATTACTCGGAGGTACCCTTGACGTGGGAAGCTTTTGTGGAGATATAGTGTGGAAACAAGCATTTGGGGCTGTGCAGTGTCTGTCTGTGGTCTCGGGCTATGGTAAATGCCCTACCCCTTACCTGTGCTTCCATGGGTCTCTTCAATCCAAGTATATAAAACTTTTGCCTCTATCTCCGTTTCCTAGGTAATCTGGTCAAAAGCAAATACCTCATGGGCTTAACACACAAAGACTTATTCCCCATACTTAGAAAATTGGAGAAATCACTCAAATGAAGTGTTGGGCTTCCTTCTGTACCTTACATTTTATAAGGTCAAACTCTACTACCAATACAAGAGGATCACGAATGATAATATAGCTCATTTGACTAAACATTTCAACTCTCTATAATAACTACAATTCACACAGATCACCTTACAAAACCAAAGAATCCACTCAGAATTAAAACTTTTCTTCTGTGACATTGCCCAAGCCAAAAGCCACAAGATCAATACCCTGCAAAAAATGGTAATCTGTGACATTATTTACGGTTGAGAGAAGTGTTTTAGACACACCTGCAGAGGGTTAAATTTTATACTAGTATATGGTATGATACCTGAAATTATCTCCAAAATAATTCAGGAGGGGAGGATTAGGTGCACACAAGAAGGAAGGAATACTGTGGAGAGGAGACGGACCACACAGGAGGGAAGAAATAGAACTACAGACAAGAAAATGAGCCAACCATTATTGAAGATGGTGGTATATGCAGAGAGATATGCTAAAAATTAATTGTTACATCAAATATTTGAAAAATTTCCATGACAAAAATATTTAAAAACAGGAAAGTATACATATTTTCAAAGTCATGAAACAAGTTCGACTATCCGAAGGCTAAGAAACACACTCCTAACACATTTCCCTGTTAGAATGGCACAGGCCTCATGAGATAAAATGTACATAGCTCAAGACAGCCTTAGCTGCAGTTCCATCGCTGATGGAGGCTAGAGGGTTTTTAACCTGTACAGAATCTGTCAGACGCATGTGGTGCTTCACCCATATCCAAGTCTCCTTTCGAGTTTCTCATCAGAAGCTTAAGGAGGTGTCTACCGGATGCAAAACTAATAGCTTCCCTGTGGCACATGCTGACTTGTAACTGTTTACACTGGCAGTCTAGCTTGTGAATGCCCGAGGTAGCTGTGCAAGGAAAATATTTGTATTTGCCTAAGGAAATGAACTAAAAATACAGCTTCTGCTGCTCCATACACAGCTCATGGTTTGAAACCAGAGTGCTGCACATGACTGTCAGTAGTGGGGCCATCGTTATTTGCAAGGCATTAATCCAGGGGTCCAAACAAGTAAGGGGGGACTGCCCTGAATTAAACTCCCACAAGCACCATGAGGAGTCCAAGTGCTGAAGGCCTGACACTAAGCAATGATTACAAGCAAGGCAGCATTTCCTGATGAACCAACTGGAGCGAAATGAAGGTCCATTCTTGGGAGGGAAGTATTACCTATGCAAAATCTAGTATGTTAATGACTTCTTATAAGTTAAAAAACAACAACAACAACATAGGATTGGCACTCAAATATCCCTGCAAGATAGTAAGGTGGGTTTTGTTTGCTTGTATTTTCTTATTTTGTCTTGGAAAAACAAAAAAAAAAGACTCTTGTAGCTTACTACATAAAAAGACAGAATGTATGGAAAGGGGAAACTCAGAGAACAGAGAAGATCTCCATGTAATCAGAATACATGCCACAGTTACCAAATATTTGCCAATCTCCATGGACAATATTGACCTTGCTCACTGTTTAGACCTCAGCACATTCTGGGGAAATATACTGAACATTTTAGGACCATATCTAAGATGATTCCACCACTTTGAACTTATTACACATGCACTCTTAGGCATCCCCAGAAAAAAATCAAATTATTGTGTACATTGTGTAGGCACACATGTACAATGGCGTACATGTAGAAGACATAGGGCAACTCTGTAGAGTCCGCTGTCTCTATCTACCTGTATAAGGGTTCTGAGTATTGATCTAGGTTGCCAGGCTTTTGAGTCAAATGATGTTAAATCCAGAGTTACCCCCACTGGCCCTATAAAGGTCTTCAAAGATTCTTGTCTGGTTATAGCACTCTGCAAATGCTAAATCCCTTCTGCCACAGACACCAGCCTACAGTCCCAAAGTTCCAGGAGAGTTAATGAAATTAACAAAGTCACCCATTTCCTGTAAGGATTATCTTCTTTTGTTTGTTTCCAAACAAACAATTCAAAAGTCTTCCTGCCTCTGCCTTGCAAGCAATTGGACGACAGGCAGCCATACTCAGTGGAAACAAGAGTAGTTTCCTATAAATCATTCACCTAGGCACTTGAGCTACTACTTCCCTTGAACATGCAAACACCCCTCTTCAGAAACACTGACAATCAGCATGGGTGGTACCTCCTTCTCCCTCCTTGTCAGTGCCCGTGATATTACTCCTATTATTATTTTCCAAAAGTCAATAACAACAAAAAAAAAGGCATCCACATTGACAATGGACACCTACCTCACCAATACAATTGTCTGTCACTCTACTTCTTTAGTGCTTAAGCATGACTCTGTCCCAGCTCAGATTTTTCAAAGATGAACAGAAAAACAGGCATTGACTATTGTAAACGGAGACTGTTTGTTCACTTCCCGGCTGCCCAGACCCAATAATCACACAGAAACTATATTAATTACAACACTATTTTACCAATAGCTTAGGTGTATTCCTAGCTAGCACTTACATCCTAAAATAACTCATTTCTAATCATCTCTATGTCACCATGAGGCTGTGGCCTACAGGTAAGTTTCAGCATCTTTCTCCTTCAGCAGCTATATGGCATCTGCCTGACTCCGCCTTCTTTCTCCCTGCATTTAGTTTAGTCCCTCCCACTCCTCACCCCACCCCCATCTAGCTCTATTCTGCCCTGTCATAGGCCAAAGAAGCTAATTTATTAACCAATGAAATAAAACATATTCACAAGATACAGAGGGGAGTCCTACATCAGACTATTGCTTGCATCTTACTTATAAAAGGAATGCTTCTCCAATTCTCCATATCTAAGAAAAAACTGTTTCATTAATAGCTATAGGTGATATGTTTATTAACATATCATATGTTAATGTATCATATGATATGTTAACATGTGATACATTGACATATGATATGATATGTTAATAAACATATCACCTATGGCATACTTGAGGACAAGTAGTTAGATAGTTCTTATATATAGCATGCAAAAGTAAAGTAAGAGTAAAGTAAAAATGACTTCAAATAATACACACAAATGATTTTAGCTGTGAGAAGGAAAGAATTAGTGATTAGTTTATCTCAAATTGCAAATTTCCTAAGTCCAAAAGAGAACACTAAAAAATATTAAAGTGATAACACGTGTGTGTACTGAAGAGATGAAGATTATAAGAGCTAACAACATGGAACTGAGCATGACTGACAGTTCCTGTTCACCCAGAGCACAGCAGCAACAGTCCAAAGCACAGGCTATGGAGCCAGCCTGATTGTCAGCTGCTTGCTGCACAGCCGTGAACAACTTCTGCAACATCACTGGACCTCTCTTTTTTCACATATAAAATGGGAATTGTAATGGGAATCATGCCACCAATTTTTTTTATGGAAAATTAGGTTAAGACAGATACCCACACACACAACTCATATATCATGGGTTATACTAAGCTTTTAAGAGTTAAACTATAAGGCCATTAGTTCTTGAGTTTCTATAATACTACTTCAAGTATAAATACATAAAAAGAAAAAAATGTGGTACAATACAGCAAATATGATATTTCAGGTAAAAATGAGAATTTAGAATATACAGCTCTGCTTACTGTATTTGTGAACTAAGAGAGTCCCATCCTCTCGTCTACAGAATGCCAGGATAAAATAACAGGAGTAACCCATAGCATATGATAGAAACAGACAAAATTACCTTTCAGCTAAACCCTCAGGGGAGGTTTACCAGAAACGGTACGACTATTCTGATAAATATTATACATCAGGTACATGGAAGGAGGAATGTTCAAATATTATTGGACACAGAGTGACCTTAAGTGAAAAGATGAGAACAGGAGTGGTGGTGTCACTTGGAGACCATGCCATGCTCTAATCCAGGCAGCAGGAAGGAGCAGAAGAGAAACTGGACTGGAGACTGAAGAAGCAGAGGGTACCAACGAAGGCTTGCAGTTTCCTAGCTAAATTCGGATTTCTTCCCCACAGCATTACAGAATCATTTCCAGGATTAAATAAATATTGTACATGAAACGGAGTTCAGGGCATGGGAAAATGGCTCACTGGGCAAGATTTCCTGATGCACATGAGGGAGAACAGCAGCACCCATGTAAAAGGCCAGGCATGTTACACACATGGGTAACTCCAGCACTAAGGACAGTGAGAAGTGAATCCCAAGAGATCTGGGGTCAGCCATCCTGGTACAAACAGGAACTTGGAATTGAGTGAGACTCATACATAAAATTGTTTAAGAATTCTAAAAAAGCAGACAAAGGTAGAAGAGTAGAAGACAATTCTTAGGTACCAAAAATGTTGGCCCCAGCTAAGGAAGAACCTTAAACAATGGACATTAAAAGTCAAAAAGGTAGAGAATTGGGTAGAAAATAATATCAAATTGAGGTGAAGACACGAAAGGAGTGACTATGAAATGACTAAACAGGTCCTTCCGGGTACACAGATCAGCTCCCTCTAGATGAGACGAAGAAAAGGAGGTTGTTCTCAATCCATGGACTAACTGTCACTAGGTGCTATAACCCCTTCACCCTTCAGAATGTGAAGGGGTAATAAAGAATCTCCACAGAAGATCCTCCAAGGGGGCAAAGCAGCAGGCATTAACTATCAAGTCAAGGGTTTAGAAGTCGGCAATGGGTAGAAAAGAGCCAAACTCAACCCATTTATTGCTGTTATTGTTCATGCCTGTCATTTCAGGAAGGAGAGATGCTTCTATCTTCCCCTAATAACAACCAGTTTAAATAACAAATTAAGCATCTTTGTTGACAATACTAAGTATTCAGACAATAGTCTGTCATGTAGCCAGTGAAGATTTTCTGAGAGAGGAAATGGAAGGGGTAGAGATCAGGGAGCAAGACGACCAGCTCAGAGCTAACATTCTATCTTTTTGGTTTTAACAATTTATACTTATTTTTTTTAGTGTATACATGCCTCTCTGTGTATGTGTGTGTAAATTACACAGTGCAAATGTGTGGGTCAGAGGACAATTTTGTTGAGTCAGTACCCCTCTTCCATCTTATGGGTTTCTGGGGACCAAACTCAGATTTTAAGTCTTGGCAACAATACCCTCACCCATTGAGCCGTCGCATAAGACCCCACAAATGCTATCTTTTGAAAGCAACTCTAGGGAATCCAAGGAAATGACTCTGAACACTACCTGATATGTTGCTTGAGTTACAGAACAGTAAGTGATATACTGATAACTGATTAATAAATTTCAAAACCACACCATCTCTTATTGTTCAATACTTAAACATCATTTACATAGTCCTATTAGACCTCTTGAAAATGAGAGCAAAACTTTGCTGTCTGAGGGAAAAGCCAAAAGCAATCTTCTACTAGATCAGAGGAATAGCCACTGGAGTACAGGGCTGCCCATGGACTAGATCAGAGGAATAGCCACTGGAGTACAGGGCTGTCCATGGACTAGGTCAGAGGAATAGCCACTGGAGTACAGGGCTGCCCATGGACTAGATAAGAGGAATAGCCACTGGAGTACAGGGCTGCCCATGGACTAGATCAGAGGAATGGCCACTGGAGTACAGGGCTGCCCATGGAAAAAACTCAAGGGAGCTGTGTACAAGGCAAAGCCTGCCCCCAACCCTTTCGGCCTCATTTCACTCACCCCTCCCACAGGCCAATGTCCAGTTCCAGACTCCAGAACATGGGAACACAAAACTGGAAATAAGTTTATTTGTGTGTGAGAGTGGGGACAGGGAACCACTTTCAGGAGTCTGTACTCTCCTTCCAACACGTCAGTCCAGGTATCTGGGCCATCGGGTTTAGCAGCAGGTGCCTTTACCTACTGAGCCACTTTGCAAGCCTCCAAATGAAAATACGGAAAACAGATGAATTGAGTCAAAGCAACCCCATCTTCCTGTTTCATGGGCAGGTTAGCACTCTGGAGGCCAGACTGACCTCTCTCTTTCTATCCCTGATTCTGCCTACTGAGCATTGCAATCATGGGTGGGCGGGGTCACACCCAGCAGCCACCATGCTCCCTCTTGCTTCTATTTGAAGGTCCTCCTCTGCTTGGGATGGCTAATCTTCGTTCTCAATTCAACTGTAGCTGGAATGAACTAAAACACAAATAGGGGTTTCTTTATCAGATTGAAGGAAGCAGGAAGACCCTTCCTAAATGCGGTTGGTACCTTCTAGTGGTAACCTGGATGAACAAGCAAGGAAAAGGGGGATTTTGCTTTATGCCTACTTCCTCTCAGTGTCTCAGTTAAGCATTCCTTCACCAAAATTAGAACCAACTTCTTCGGGATTCCAATACAGACTGACACTTCAGGAACCCTCCCGGCCTTCAGTACCAGATTGGCATTGATGATACAGGTCAACCTCACGGCCTGGGTACCTCCAGGATTCTTGACCTCTCCAGTGTAGAGGTAGAATACAAAGATTATATCCTTATAAAAAATATCCCCTCTAATTTATTTATGTCTGTCTCTATGTGTCACTTATATAATTTATATATGTATGAACATATTCATTCATTCTATAAGTTCTATTCCTTTAGAGAACCTTGACTTATTCATTACTACATTAACTTTCCCAGCCTATGACCTAAAATTCCCTTAGCATAAACCTTCATCAAATAGGCATATACAGCAGCCAGTGAACACTATTAGGTCTCATAGTTATTCTCGATTCTCTTCATAGCAAATGCCATGGTTTATAATTACATATTTACATGAGCATTTGATCACCTGTATCCCCAACTAAATTAAGAGCCTTATAAAACCAAAGTCTATGCTTATTTTGGTCACAATACTTTTCCCAAGGACCTGAAAAAAGTCTCTAGGATGATTGTCACGTAGTAAATACTGAATTAAAAATAATGGAAGGTCATTCAAGAGTGTCAGCATAGTGGCCTATCTTGGCAAAGGCATTATTTTCTAAGGACTTGGTTCCCATCCCCAAAATCTGCTGAGATTCCCTGCAACTCTGGTCCTAGACAGCTCTTTGACCAGACAAATGCACATTGCCCTCATGAGAGAGAGACTTCCTCCCCACAGTCATTGTGAGACTCTGAGGGAACTTTTCTCATCTAGAAACAGAATCCAGAACTGGGAACAATTACTGTCCCCATTATATTAGCAAAACTTACAATGCTTCCATGGTACCATGGAAGCCAGGACAAAATAAGATAAGTATACGTCAGTAAGATACACCAATCCTCAGGTAGTCTGTAGGTAAAACAAACCAACAGAAGATGCTAGACTGGGCATGTAGATTCACGACTTCCAACGACACCCTCAGCCTGACAGTGCTGACTGCATAAAGATGCCCAAGCTGCTCAAGTACAAAGGCCCAAGGACTTAGACATACATGCCTAAATCACTTCGAGGTGTATCAATAGAAGACAAATCATGAAATACAGTGAGCATACACGATGGGGTACTCTTGTTAGGA
>PVIU01017888.1:0-40540 GCA_004026605.1 Ondatra zibethicus
CTTTACCCACTGACACATTTTTCTGGCCCCTATGCTTCATGTAGTTTAGCCTTTCCCAGGCTGATGTTCTATAGCCTAGCACTCTCCAGAGATGCTGGGCAGTGGTCCCAGCTGTAGCACCCAGTGAATCCTGATCCCCAATGCTCCACTGTGTGCTATGTTGCTATGCTACAGCACTCCATAGGTTAGGTATGTTAAATACATTTCAACTTGACATTTTCAACTTATAATAGATTTAGAGAAACATCTGGAGAGCCAAATCTCTCCCACCTACCCTATTAATCAGGTCTCACTCCTGTGAAGAACCACCAATGTCAGTGACTTGACTGTCTTTCCTCACAGTTCACACGAACAGCCGAGCACACACATGCATATGCACCACCCATGGTGGAAACTCCAGTCCCACTTTCTGTCTCGTTTGTGCTCTCCACCCACAGGCCTCAAGCAATCACTTGTCTGCACCTTGCCACTATGCTGGCCTACATCTAGGTCTTATTCTCACCTATCCAACTACAATCACCTATCATTGAACCAATGTCTCCATACCCTTCTATCCGCTAGTCTATCAAGATTCATCCCCTCATTTTTTTTAATTAAAGGGATCAACTAATAAACATTTATATGTATGTATGTGAATATGGTGCGTGCCTGTTGTGGAATAATCTTTTTATACACTGTAAAGATGTGTCTTTGCCAAGGTGCCTTCTGATTGGTTTAATAAAAGAGCTGACTGGCTAGTAGCTATAGGAGGTATAGGTGGAACAGGCAGACACAAAGGACTCTGGGAAGGAAAAGGGCAAAATCTTGGGAGTCAGGAGCAGCTGCAGAGAGAAGCAAGATGAATGTCTGTGCTGAAAGGAAGTGCCACTACATGGCAGAGAGTAGATAAGAAATAAGGGTTAGTTTAAAATGTAAGAGTTAGCTAGTAACAAGCCTGAGCTATTGGTCAAGCATTTATAATTAATATTAAGTCTCAGTGCATTTACTGGGAAGCAGGTAGTTCCGACAAAATCTCTACCTATATGCGCCCCTGTGTGTACATGGAAACCAGAGGAGGGTGTCAGGTTCTGCAGTCACTCGCCACTCTGTTCCCTCAAGACGGGCTCTCTCACTGAACTAAGAGCTAGGCTCTCCTGTCTCCAGTCCTGCTGTCTCACAGCACTGGAGTCACCGTTGTACGTGTGACTATGCCCAGCTTTTAACATGGGTGTGGGGATTTGAACTCAAGTCCTCATGCTTGCACAGCAAGCACCCGCATCCTCAACAATCCTTCCAGCCTGCTTTCCATTCCTAACTAGAACCCCGAATCCCTGCTTGGTGAAGGGGGCCTAAGAGACATGCCCCTGCCTCTGGCTTTGCCCTTGTTACTGCTTCTCTGGCCACACCACCATTTTTGGCCACTCCTCAGGAACATAAAACATGGCGTCATCACAGAGCTCTGTACCAACCCGACCTCTGTCTCCTCTTCCACCAGGTCGTCAGTGGTTCCCCCACGTAAGTACTGCTCAGCTGCCATGTCTTCTGGCTTTCTCTGACTCCATCCTATATGACCATTGCTTTCCTGCCCCTCTCTAGTCAAAGAGCATGTGCCACTCAAATTCAGTGTTGACGTTTGTCCTTCTCCTCTGCCAAACTATGAGTCCCATAAGGACAGAGACATTACTTACAGTGCACCCCCAGTCCCAAAACTGGGTCTGGAATACAATAGGTACTCAAAACCTCTTTTCTGGGCGAGAGGCCAGCAAGGCCGCTCAGCAGGGAGGGGCACTTGCTGCCAAGTCTGCTGACTCCAGTTGATCCCCAGGACTTGCTTAGTGGGAAGAGAGATCTGACACTTGCAAAGTTTCCTCTCTCCTCCGCACGCATGCTCTGGGATACATGCTTCGCCCAGGATAAACAAATAGACAAATAAACATAAACAGACAAACAGGAACGTTTCCTGGGTGACAAATGAAGAGTTAAAAATTCATTGTAGGGTTAGGGATACCTAAATGGTTCAATAAACATTTGGAGAGCATTTGAAAGAGGTAAGCAAAAGGACAGAAGGGGAGGGGAGAGGAGAGAAGGGGATGGGAGGGAAGGGGACGGGAGGGCAAAGAAAGTCAACAGGATCAGTTTTAGGTCTCATGGTTCCTTGCTGAAGTATAATGGGCACCCATAGGATATGCAAGCATACCCATCTGTAAATTTTAGCAAAATTTTATAGCTGTACAACCATTGCCACGATCCACTTTAAAAATTCTCTCCAGCGTATCTCCCTGCTGACATTCTCTCCTAGCTGGTGAGCATCCCTGCTCAAAGCTCCAGTCTCCAATGACCTCAGACCAGCTTCCTGACCATAACTTCACTTTTTAAGATTAATGTAAATGTGATCATACATTCCGTAATCCCTGCCATCTGGCTTTCACCAGGACAATGTCTGCCTGCTCTCTGAAGGTTCATCCGCGTTACCACATGCCTTAGCAGCCATTGCTCATTTTCCTTGCTGGATAGTATTTCATTAAATGGATAAACCACATCTCGTTTGTCTCTTCACAAGTTGATAGGTATTTTTATTGTCTCCAATTTGGGGCTCTTAAGCATGCTTCCATATATAGGGTTTGGTGAGAGCATAGGTTCTCAGATCTGTGGAGCAGATATCTAGGAATGAAATTGCTAAATCACATGATTAGTATATGAGAAATTTTACATCCTTAGAATATTTTTGGAGTTTCCCAAATGAAGTAAGAAAATGCTCCAAACTGGTATAGGAAAATGTGGATAAAACCCTGAGCAGCAAGCTTGTCTCCAAGTTTGAAGTGCATGGCCAATTCACTATGGCTGTGCTTGAAATTCATCTGTGGCTGTGTGAGGTATCGCCTGTGAAATCCTCCAACCTTCAAACTACTACCTGAGCCTAACTTTTCACCCAATGACTCTGAAGAAGTTTCTTCTTGAACAATGGTTTGAGTGAGGAACGGTTGAGGAAATCGATTGCGGCAAATTGATGTGAGAGGGAGGGACGTGTTCTTTACTGATGGATGGGTGCTGACCAAACGTGAGGGACTGGAAGCCAGTGAACT
This sequence comes from Ondatra zibethicus, assembly GCA_004026605.1. Lineage (NCBI taxonomy): Eukaryota > Metazoa > Chordata > Mammalia > Rodentia > Cricetidae > Ondatra > Ondatra zibethicus. The sequence goes on from PVIU01017888.1 coordinate 3,063, forward strand.
CATTCACAGGGTGGCAGAGGGCTTCTTGGCCCCTGTCAAGGGTCCTCTTTCTCTGTCACCATCTCCAAAAGCAGAGGTCCTGAAACTGGACCCCTGCCTCTAACAATTCAGATTGTTCATCCTGAGAAATCCTGACTTGGATTTGAAACTCAGCTCCTGCAAGGCCTTGAGTATCATTTAAGGATCCTGTCGGCTCCTGGTACTCCACTTTGCTCTGATTGTAAAAACCTTCACTTCTTGAAGACTGACCTCCGGGAGTGGACACTCTCAGCCACACTTCCTCATCTGCATGAGAAAATAAGGTGCGCGTACTGCGGCTCTGTCCTTAGAAGTCTTCTACAGCATGAAATCGGTATCGGCCCCAGGGTATAATTTTGGCTTCGACAGTCAGTCCCTGATATTCCTGACTTACCAATGTTCAATTTGAAGAAAACAAGCAAAACAAAACAAAATTTAAAAAAAAAAAAAACGAAAATCTCAGACTGCATGCAGAGCTTCTCAGCTACTAGAGTAAACTAAAGTATCCTTGTGGGGGCCCCCGCTTCTCTACAAAGAAAAAGGACAGAGAAAATGATTGGCCAGGTGGACAGACGGCTTAGAATGTGCATGGTGTAATAGGTTCTAGCTGAGAAAATGGTACTGAGACTGCCTTGCAGGAGTGACAGGTTGGGAAGCTTGTGGTTGCTTGATGACCCATTGTGGGAATTGATTGATGGGAGTTGGGAGCAGAGAGGAGAGAGAGGGGTCATGTAGCTAGGGGCTGAGCCTTGAGGCAGGGGCTGCCAAGGGGAAGGGGTCCTGGCAATACTACTGAGACCTCTAGGGCTGCCTCCACCCTGTGTACTTCATTGACAGAATTCCTGATGCTGGCTAGTGCGGAGGGGAAAAAGATTCTATGAGCTCAGTTTTTTTTCCCTATTTTTATCTCATTAAAAAAAAAAAACCTATCTTTTTTCATATTACGTAGCAATCCCAGATCCCACTCCCTTTGCTCCTCCCATTTCCTCCACCTTCTTCCCCATTTCACCCCCCATCCACTCCTCAGAGAGGGGAAGGCACATTGCTTTGGGGAAGGACCAAGGCCCTCCCTACTTTAACTAGGCTGCCTTGCTCAGACTAGGTCAGTTTTTGAGGCTGAAAGCTCTTGATCAGGAGGCCTCAATGATAAGTCATCTTGATTGTCAACTTGGTGAGAGTCAGGGTTACCTGGAAACACATCTGTAGTTGTGACTGTGAGACTCTCACTAGAAAGGTTTAACCAAGCAGGAAATTCCCACCCTGAATGCAGACAGAGCTATCCTATGGGCTAAGGTCCCAAGATGAATGAAAAGGAGAAGTGGGCTGGGAGCAAGGGAATCCTCTACCGCACTCATATTGGGTGCTCTGGTACCTAATTCAATCCTGCAGCTGTTGAGAGTCTCCCATCTGAATGAGATCATTACTATAAAATTGGGCAAAGTGGAAACTCTTCCGGATCAAGATTCTGGTCCTCCTGGGCTTCTGCTGATCTGCTCCGGGACCCTGGCCAGGTTGCGCCATCAATGCTCAGCATCCACTGGGCCAGCAGAAGAAGAGAAAAGACACTGTCAACATCAAATATTAAGTTAGCAATAGGATCAGGCTGGAAACCATCTTCTCTGCTAAATCCAGTACCCGCCCCCCCTCCACTAGGGTTTTCGGAGGGCAGATCAATGAAGAATTTTGCTGTGTGGCTGACTGCACATCCTCCATCAAGCGTGCACATTCATCTTTAAGGAGCTGATCAATTCATTTCAAGACATCATTCTTCCAAGACTAAGCAGGGGCTGATAAACAACACTCCAACGGTGGCTTAGAGATGATATGAACCCTACATACAAATGAGGAAAATCCTACATGTAAGCCCTTCAACAGCTAAACTTACTTGTGTTCACAGGCCTGGCAAGAAAAGCATAGCATCAAGTTATACATGGAAACACAGGTCTTCCTGAATCCCAAACCCATACACTTACCCACCAAAAAGGGTTTTGGATGTGAATAAGGCCTTGCTTAGGGGGCAGTAGCCAACTGGAAGTCTTGTGTTCTGCCCCAGGCAGTGGCCTCGTAGACTGAAGGCTTTAGTTTGGAGTGAGCAACAGCTCAGGAGTTTTCAAGGCTCTCCACTGACTAGCTATGAGAATAGAGACTAGAATATAACTTTTTTACTGGTATCTTGGGCTGGTTTAAGATGAATGGACAGGCTCATGAGTCCTATGCTTTGCCTTAACTGCTTAGCCTCAGGTCTCTCTCAGCCTGCTTCTCCATGGCCAGGCTTGAGACCCATCCTTGCTCATCAGGAGTAGTACTGGCACTGCCGTGCTGTGGATTCCAGGGCAAATCAGTTACCAACTAGGACAGTGGAGACAACGCCCCTTGGATCTTCACACCCTGTCCAGGACTGACGACTGTCCAGGAAGTTCTGGGATGAGAATACTCCTCTGCTTCAGAAGAAACCTTATCTGGGATTGAGGCACAATACCTACCTCATCTTGGGTTAAGGTAGGCATGCCACCTAGCTTCCTTATGGTTCTTCAGACACCTTAAGTTCTCAATACCACAGGGCCTCTGCACCTTGCCTCCTCTTTACCCAGAACACTTTGGTGTGATTGGCTTCTTAGAGAAGTGTGAGAACCTCAATCCCTGCCCTACCTCCCTTCCTCTTTCCTTCTCTTGGAGGCGATGGTCTGTAAGGAAAACCAAGGTCTCACCATATTCTCCACCTACAATGAGAAGCAGAGGCTGGGCCCAACGAGCCATTCCTTCACGGCTGCAGTCATTTGCAGCAAACAGAACAGTGGGTTGCGACATCAGATACAGCACCAAGAAGGTTGGCTTTCTTCAAGTGTAAAAGTTCCAGAAAGTCTACCCTTCCCATCTCCCGGTCCCATTCCCCTTCAAGAGAATCAATGGTTTCTTTCTTGCTGGAACCGAACATCGCATTTAAATCCCCATTGTATCATTAAATATGTCTCTTGCATCCATACCGATTTACCAAATGTATTACTGGATTTTGTGTGTATCTTTTCTGTAAAGATCTATCTTAATCCAATATTGCCCCATCTCCATTAAGGCACCTCTTTTAAAGATTGTCTCTGTAGAACTCTCCTTAAGTGTCTTCCGTTTCATCCCCACTGTCAGCTGGGGGACGAAACCCTAAAAATTTAGAGTAGTGGCAGCTTCATGAGTACCTACTATGTGCACTGTAACTTACATGGTGGCAAATTAAATGATGTGGAACACTAGTTGGTTGCTAAAACATTTAAGAGTGGCTAAATGAATTTTAACCTCTCTGATTTAACAGTGTGGCAGTAACAGCAGTGACACAGAGACTCACAGTGTTATAAATCCCAGGTTCCTCCTCATTGCTCTGCCATCTTGAGTCTTCACTCCTATGCAAAATGCTGCATCATGACATTGAAGCCAGCTGTGAAAGGAACGAAGATAAGGAATGCTACTGTCCTTTAAGGACGTTATAGATCACAGAGCAGCTATACACAAGTCCTCTCCCCAAGAGTCAGAGCTTACCCATAGTACTGTGCCCTTCCGCAAGGGAAGTTGGGAAATGTAGTCTTTAGTCCAAGAGGCATGGTCTCAGAAATCAGACATTTTATCACTATAAGGAGAGGAAAGGGATTATTTGAACACTACCAGCAACACTTGCCACCGCAATACAGGGTGGTCCTAAACGAGACCACTAGATTCCAAGGTTTTTGAACCTATGATAAAAACAAGAACAAGTTGAAAATCAAATTGTCAGAGTGAGACAGTGTCATCTAAACCAGGGGTCCCTGCCTCAGTTATAATATAAAACAGCCCTCAATACTTGGATTGTCCTGTAGTGTGGCAGGGAAGATGGTGCCCCATGGGTACAGATGTGGCTTCTGTGAAGTAAAGGGAGATTGTCACAGCAGAACCTCCCGAAGGGTGGTCAATCCTGGATGACGATTATAAAAACAATCCTTAAATGAGATGGTGGGAAGCTGTTAGGAAGTTGTTTGGCTTGGACTCCACAGCACAGCAATGGCAGAACTCCTTTTGGGAGGGAAGGCTGGGCCTCAGGCCTGGCAATGGAGAAGCAGGCTGAGAGAGGCCTGAAGCTAAGCCATTAGGCAAGCAGAGGATGCACTGGACCTGTCCAGTCACGGTGAAAGATTCTGCTTTGTGTCTTTTTAAAGGAGCCTCCAGTCACTAGAAAGAATTTGGGAACTGAACTCTTATATTCTTGGTTGTGAGCCTAGCCTTTAATGGTTGAGTCATCTCTCCAGCCCAAGAATTTGAAGCCTAAATTCTAGCTGCTCTCCTCACGTAGGATTAAGACAGAGTTTGTATGCCATTCTTAGGACACAGTGCGGTGCACACGCTGCTCTGGACTACCTCCAAACCTTACATAGTTTACGTCCTCCGCTATCCCAGGGCCTGTGCTCACACCTTCTCTTTTCCTGTAGCACCTCCCTCTGCCATCCTTGCCTGCGCTCTTCAGCTCAGATCTACAGTAGCTCTGCAAGTCTCCCTAATGCTCACTCTAGTAAGTTACTCCCGAAAGACTTCTCAAGCCTCTCTATTAGCCCTTTCCGCTGCTGTAACAAAGTCCTCCAGGCCGGGTGATATGATAAAGAACAGAAGTTTATTTCGCTTGCTGTTTTGGATGCCGAATGCCCAAAGAGTACGGACAGTACAGGCTCTGAAATGGACTCGCCTTATGTTTATCACATCATCGTGGGGACACATCCGGGAAGAAAGATGACATTATGAAGTAAGAAGCCAACAACTCTAGGATCCTATGATCTCTTTGGATGGCATATCTCCAAAGATATGGTTCTCCCACCAGGCTCCACCTCTGAAGAAGCTCAACTTTTCTAAACATGATGCTTTGGGGGCCATCTGCATCCAAAAGAGGAACTCCCTGCTCAGTGCACTAAGGCTTTACAATTACACACTCTGTTTTAGTGTTCAATCTGTGTCTGTGAGCACCACAAGGAACAGTGTAGTTGGGGAAAAAAAGGGGAAAACCAACTTCTCTCATGCCTGAGTGATCTTGTGATCTCAACACTGAGAAGGTGGAGAGGGGCAGATTCTTTGAGTTTCCTGGCCAGTCAGCCTCACCTAATAGGTGGGTTCCAGGCCAAGTGAGAGGCCCTGCCTCAAAACCAAACAAAAGTGCCTAAGATGGACAGTTCTGGAGGAATGACACCTGAGGTCGTCCTGGCCTTAGTATACAGTCACACACACACATGCACACCCACACGCACACACAAAGAACGGGTAATGTTTGACTTTCACTGACGATAAAATATGTACACGGTGAGAAAAACTGAATTCAGGAGCAAATGGTGTAACGCAATTTTACTTCTATTAAAACAAAGATTCATTTATTCTGTTGACAGCATGCATTGTTGTTAGTTTTCGATGGTGGCTGGAATTTACTGAGTGGCTGCTATTTTTCAAGTGTCATGCTAAAAGCTGAGGACCAAGTAATGAACAAAACAAACACAGTTTATTAGGTTATTACCGCCAGCCCCTGGACCACTCTCTCTTGGAATGGTTGCTAGCTTTTTGTCTCTCTAATGAAATAACTGAGATAACCATATTATAAGGAGGGAAGGTTTACTTGGATCCATTGTTTTCGTAGCTTTCAGACTGGTATTGGGCTGACCATTGCTCTGAGCCTCTCGGGCCACTGCTGATGGCAACAGCAGAGAGTGCATGGCACAGCCAGCTGCTCTCCTGAAAGTCAAGAAAGAGAAGGGAAAGGAGAGGCAGGATCCTGCGATCCTCTTTAGGGACTTGACCCCAATGCCTGACCTTCAAGCCTCCCACTAAGCCCCACCTCCTATAGGATGTACCACCCCACCCCCCAAGAAGACCACTTTGGAGACTTTTAAAACCATAGCAGCTGAAGGTCTCTGGAGCCCATGGTTCAAACACCCAGGCCTCAGCCTATTGTTCTACTAAAAGTGGCTTCAATTGTTAGCAATGCATTTATTCTTGAAAATTGCTAGCCATGCAGAACACTTCAAGTGTGTTCTTTCTGTGACTTGCTCTACTATGCCTCCTTCCCACCTCTGCTCCTCCCCTACCCTGACGCCAACCTTCCAGAAGTCCCTAGTATACCAGGTGAGCTCCTATCTAGCCTTGGTACTTCCCTAAAGCAGTCCTCCTGTCTGTCCAGTCTTCTTACCAATAGCTCCCCTCAGAAGAGGCCGAGCAGCCTAAGACTTCCTGGACCTTCTGGAAATCTCTCCACTAACTTACTCATGACTACTCTCTGACCATGATTACATTCCTCTTCTTATTTGCCGTTGTCTTCCCTAATCAGCGTCACCTCTACATGAACAGAGATCCAGTTTTTCTAGCCCCTGGCAGAGCTTCACCTTTTAAAACTATGCCCCTCACGGAGCTGACATTTAATAAACTGCTGTCAGAGCCAGGCGATGCGGTGCAGGTTTATGATCCCAGCACTCTGGAGACTGAGGCAGGAGGACCACAAGTCTAAGGCTAACCTGGACTACACAGTTGAGACCCCCGAATCAAAATCTTAGGAAGTGGCAGTGTAACTCAGTAATAGAACTCTTGCCTAGCATAAGCAAGTCTCTGGGCCACCCCAGCACTGAGATAAAAATAAAGGAATAAATTGGTATGTGAATGAAGAGGTGGATGAATATGACCTGCCCCATGCTGCCCACCACAGAGGATGACGCAGGGAGACACACATCTCTTTTTGTATCATTGCTTTGTGGTACCTTTCTTCCCATTCCCCCCACAGAAGAGTTCTCCTGGGCCCTGTCTCACTGGAGAATTCTCTAGAATTATGAAACTAGTATTCATTTCAATATGCCAGACCCTTCCTTTAGGCCGCTCTTCTACCACAGTGTTGAGTAATTATCTTCCAGAATCTACAATGGCTCCGGGTTTTGATTAAATGCTTTCCTGGCTTTTAACATTCCAGGCCAGCCAATCAGGCTATGCCCTCCCATGGCATCAGCTGGTGCAGCGATTGACTGAGATGAACCTTGTCCCTTATTTGCAACCATTTCCTTGAGCATTTTGATCCAGGCAAGGAGTATGACATTATTGATTTGTTCTGCTCCGCTCCCCAACAGCCTCATCTGCAAGAGCAGGGATCTTTATGGCTTCAATAATTTCCCGTAGTGCAGAGAACTCTTTTGTATTTTTTACTTGGCACTTTGCAGTTCTGTAAATTTTTTATGGACTCTGAGGTTAAATTTTGTCCCCTGCTTCCACATTCATCAGGATGTTGGCTTGGACTCTAAGAAAGTACGTGACCTTTTTGTACCTAGGTGCATCCTATCCCATCCTGGTATTTTAGAGAGGGAGGCAAAGGTGGATATGGAGAAGGAATGAGGGAGGGGGAAATAGACAACAAGAGAGAGACAGAGAAGATTCTAGAATTGCTTATGTTCTATATGTCTTACTGAAAAAGATAAAAAAAAAAAGAAATAGCTAGAAAGCTTTAGTGGCTTTTCCTAAATTAACACAGCCAATAAGAGGGAAGTGTCTCCTGCCTCTGAGACAGTCATTGGTGTTCACCACAACATTTTTTTTTCTCCTGCTGGGTACAAAGTAGAATTGCTCTTCTCCTTCTCCATAGAGTCACATGATTTTCTATGACCACTTGGGAGTCTACTGCAGCATTTCCAGGTGCAAGCCTTTAAGAACTCCCGAGTGACAGATTAATTATGTTCTTTCTACTCTCCAAGGGTAGAGAATCCCTCCACCTGGAGCTGTAAAGGAACACAGACTCAAGAAGGTCATGGAACATGACTGGGAAGTAAAGCTACCATTTTCGGCACTGAGCTTCAGAGACCGCCAAGCCTGGTGGTGCACACGTGTGAGGCTGAGGTAGGTGAACAGCAAGTTCAAGGCCAGCCTAGGCGACGTGTGGAAGGAGACCCAGTATAAAACAAAAGCAGAGCGAAACAAAACCACAACACCACCACCATAGCAAAAGATTCCAAGCTCTTCGTTTCCACCACACAGCCTAGCTCATCCTAACAGATGCAGATCCTAGTCCAGAGCCTCCGGGGATAATAAGGAAGTCTTGAGATCTTGGTAGGATAACCTGGAAGACTGGGGCGAGGAGAGAAAGGGAAACTGGAGCCACTTTAGCATCAGATTTTCCATCTACAGCTTTGTTTAGAACAAGAGTTAACAAAGCTATAAAACAAGGTTAGGCCTAATTTATTAGACCAACAAATCATGTCAAACATGCCCTTAATCTTCCTTTCAGGCTCGAACCTGCACGTTTCCCCTGTGCGTCGACGCCACTCATCTCCTTTCTCCTCTACTCGCTTTTCATTTGCTCATCCACTCCTTCAGAAAATGTCTCCTGGGTTCTTGGCGTCTTCAAAGCTTACTGCAGACACGAAAGCGTCAAACTGTTACATGCCCTTCCCATCGCCATCGGCCTTCAGTATGCTTTCAACATAGTGGACATCGTTCAAGTTATGAGAGCCAACCCAAGTCCTTTCTATCAGAAAACCTTTCTGATGCTCTTTCCTCCAAAACCCATCTAGTCCCCATTTCCTCTGGGCTTATGAGGGCTGGATTTCTTTGTCTATGGAGCATCTCGTATTTCCACAGCTCATACATTTGTCCCCTTCACTAGGAAGAGGTCATGCCTCAGTCATGCCTTGGTGTGTTGGAAGCTTAAGTGCCCAACTCAGTCTGTGTCCAGGACATGTATGCTGAATGAAGGAGAGAGTGATGTTTGTTTAATCTTGTTATTATTCCCTATTTTGCATCCAACATCCCAGGACCTTAGCGCTCCAAAATTCATTAAACCATTTAAAATAATTCCATGCGTATCCTAGATATTTCTTTCAGAAGAGATTATATAATTTCTTCCTAAAAAATGAATGTTATGCATTGATCTTTGCAACCTTATTTTTAATTATTACATTTTTGCATCACTTTATGGTATTTTATGTGTTTATATTACCCCACCATTTGTTGTCATTACACTTGTTTTTGAGGCATGGTTATACTTTATAGCCCAGGCTAACCTAATGCTTTTTATATAGCCTAACCATTTTAACAAACATTTTTATACCTGGAGGCTTGCTCTGCAGACAAATGTTTTCTCTTGTCGTTTCTTTCCCATAGTCATAGTAGTTGGGTCAAAGGAGATAAGTTAGTTTAATAGTCTGATCCAGAGTTCTAGGACCCTGTCTGGCTGCATGTTTGAGCAAGTGTTTAATGTACAGACTTCCCTGGGTGGACTGGGGTAGAAGGGGAGCTATTGAATATCTCTGTGTTGATCTGGGCCAGGAGAAGGAGACCTTATGGATATTCTGATATGTCTGAAGGAAAGGGACCATGAAGGCTGTTTTATTGAGGAGAGTAAATGTCCATTAATGGGCCTGCCCCCCTGCAGGCCTTAGAATGTGATTGTAGCCAGGGGGAATGTCCTCCTTGTGGTTGCGTTTCAAACATAATAAATCGTGCCTGCCTTCATTAGCTCAGAGCTTGGAGCATAACAAGATGTGGAGTGTCCAGCAGCCTTTGCCACTCCTCCAACTGCATGCGCACCATCGATCTGTCCAAGTCACCCCAAGTCAGCTGAGCTTTCTGATGGCCGGCTCCCTGCTCAGCTGCCTCCCTTCCCACACTTATGTCCAAGCATAAACCCAGCTTTCTGTGTTGTGTTCCTCAACCACATTTGACATAATCCATATTTTCCACTTTAAATATTTATAGCAAACTTGGAGAGAAAACATTCTCTTTTCAAGCGGCCTTCTAATTTCATTTCACAGTGAAGGTCAGAAGAGCGAACACTGCCAGGACAATTCTCTCTTCATTTTCAGCAGCATCAAGGATGGAATCCTTTAACCCAACTTCAGCCTCTGAACCCCTCCCCACGATCCTCCAAATGTTCCTTTTTATGGGGTAAATAGACCAGAAACCACTCCCTAATAGAGGATACTATATGGAAGGTTACATTGCATTGCTTTTATGGATATAAAAATACAAGTCTGAAGCAACCTCAGAATACATATGTAAAAGCATTCAGAAGAAACAGAGGCTTACACTTAACCCACCATACAGATAACCACGTTTAGCGGTTGGTGTCTAACTTTTAGGACTTTTTACAAAAAGAGATTATATATAACACATCTGCTACCTCAGGATTATATTTTACATACCCCTTTGAAAACTTCTTTTCCTAATTATAATGTCACTAGGCTCTTGCTCTGGACTCCCCTCTACTGCCTTGCTTTATGAGCAAGACACAGTGTAATACAGAGGGGAGGAGGGCACACCCTCAAGGGTGGAGAGTGGCCTCCGGCCACAAAGACCATTTCCTTTATCAACAATGCAGATAGGTTTCATAGACGTATGAAGTATAAGTTTCTGGAACTGACAGCTTTCTTGGGGGCATTTTCCTGTCTGGATTGTTGACAGATTCTTTGGTTGAACTCTTGCGGGCATGGGTGACGGAACTCGCTCAGGCTTCACCAGAAGTCCTTCTATATGGCCACCTCAGAGCTGTGATCTGGGAACCAGGTTTACAGAGTTATCCGCTTATGACCTTCAGGGCAGGGCAGGATGTAAAGTCTCCCACCAGGGTTAGAGACGGGACCGAAGTCTGTTTCCTCTGCCCAGTAATTACTCTGCCCAGTCCTGTTGTTCCAACTCTCATTTTATAAGTTGCTGATTAGGAGGGCAGGGTCCATCCTCAGTGTCCTCTAACCCTGCTGACATCCATCAAGCTACCTAACAATAATTGAATGGCGGGAATCCTCCTTGTCTTCAAGAGTGTATGTGTGTATCTTACTCGTACCATAAATGTTAAAGGCCGTATCAAATCCTGTCATATATAAATGCAAGAGATAGTTAATCAATGCATTATCACTAGGGATCCAGTTTGTTATTGTCTTTAAAAACAATTTAGAGGAGCTGGAGCGATGGCTCAGGCTCAGGAGGTAAAGATGCTTGCTTCTGGGGCTGATGATTTGAGTTCAGCTCTAGGACCTGCATGGTGCAAAGAGTCCCACAGGCTGTTGGCGCACCATAGAGTTGAGCACATGCCTCTAATAATCGATGCAATAGAAATTTTTAAAAATCTTAGAGGCTTGGGACCTCTTCTCCAGACAGATCTCCCCATCTGATTTCTTTCATTTAAGTTTCTTGATGTAGATCAGCTAAGGACTGAAAGATTTTTTAAGCCTTTGACTCATTTTACCAAAAAGAAGGACAGAACCGGCCTGCTCACACAAGCAATGCCAAAGTCACTGTCTAACACTACTAGTTCTGAGCATGAGCGCTCTAACTTTTCAACCATCAGGTAACAGAGGGAGAAAAAAATGCAGCTATTACCTTGCTGTCTCATTTCAACAATACAGCCCTTTCACATTAGGTTGGGATGTGTACTAAACATTCCTTTTCTGTTCTGCCAATGCACACATTCAGATGTCTTGCCCATCATCTCCGTTGGCGTGCTTAGGGATGCTGACATCTTAAATGGTACAGAACTGATGCTGCAAACCCTGATCACTGCATCTTTCATCCTTTAATGTTGTGTTCTTCTGCTGTAGGGATTTAAAATTTTATGTAATAAAATCCATCAATGTTTTTCCCTGGGTGATGTCTTACCTCCATTTCCATTTTCCAAAGAGAAAAGAAACTTCGTGTATACCGTTTTACAAAGGTTTCCACTTGTTTCCTATCTGCATACACATTCAAACAGTGTGAAATTTGTTATAAACCGTGAGGTAGGGACCTCACTTTGATTTGTCACATAAAGCTCGTTTATCTACCCAACAGTTTTAAATGTATGATTCGCTCTTCTTGCTGATTCGAAATGCCACGCTTAGAAAGTCTAGGGTGGTTTGGTTGTTATTGTTGTTTGTTTTTGAGTCAGGGTCTCTGATCGACTAGTTTAGGCTCAGATGCTCTCTGTAGCCAAGGTTGGCTTTGTACTTCACTCTTCCTGTCTCTGCTGCCACACACTGGAATTGTAAGCCTGTATAGCCAAGTGCAGTCATACCCAGCTTTTGTCCCACTTTAGAGGGATTTATTCTTTGGTTTTCGTTAATCTCCTTCTCAGAAAATCTCTGATTATTTTCAAATATAAATTCTTATGGATGAAATTTAGTATTTCACTAAGCAGTAGAGAAAACTAAAAATATTTTAATGAGCATTATATAACATTACTTAACTCTGGATAAATTGTGGATACCCAGCACCTATTCATTTTTTATATTCTTCAGTAAAGAGTTGTAGTTTGATACAGCATAACATACACACATTTTTAGTCTTTTACTTTATTATATCTTCAGTGTGATCATAATTTTATTATAATTTTACTTCATCATTGGCTGTCACTGGTCTACAGCAAAGCTGTCAGTCTTGTGTATTTAGAGTATACTTGGCATTGTGTTTGAGGATTATTTGGCAGCTACAGCCAACACCATTGCCTCACTTCCTGGCCTTTTGGCTAATATGGAGCTCAAAGCCATGTCACTATAATTCATAGTCATTTGGTTGCCTCACGATCAGGAAGAAATCTTGTGGATGGGGTTTGGGCAGTGGTCTAGCATCTGTTAGCATGTGTGAGGCCCTGAGTGACCCAGCACTACAGAGAACAGAGAAACAAAATAAAACAGAACAAAAACCATTCGAGATGTTTTGTACTCCAGGCTGGTCTTGAATTTATTATGTAGCCTGCTATGACTTTAAACTTCTGACCTTCATGCCTCTATCTCCTGGTGCTGAGATTACGAGGATATACCACCATGCTGTTTATTCTGGGATCAAATCTGGGGCTTCCTGCATGCTAGACAAACACTCTACCATTTTGCTCCATCTTCAGCTCACTCCCTCCAAAACTACTTTGTGCATCTGGGGTTTCACAGTGGAAGAACTCTAGCAAGGCCTGGGCTTGATCTCAGCTCAAGAGAAAGGACATAGCTATGCAGATTCATCTGGACAGGTATGAGAACTGTATGGGGTATCTGATGAGGGTATTGATTTCATTTGGGGGCTTTGCTGTTGTTGCTTAGTTTGATGTTTTTGTGTATTATGATGCTTTGACATCTTAAGACTTTGCTAACCAAGCAGGAAATATGCTTCCAGGAGCTGTCTGGATCCCTGAATCTCAGTCCTATCAGCAGCTTTTCCTGTGCAAGCCAACCCACTACCTTCGAACACCTCCCTGAGCAGGCTTGGACATCACAGGCTAGCTTTCCTTGTCCTGGTCACCATCTGACCATGAACCATGCAAACAAGGGAAACCATACTCCATAGCCTCTGCTGTAGTTACTCAACCAACCTGTCCTAAGCCTGGGTAATTACCCTGCCTTGCCATTTCTTCCAACGGAAGTCTCAATATGTACCCTTTTCTAGGCTCTCCTCCTGTCCTGTCCATCTTCTGATCAATATGATGTGTTCAGGGAGCATATGCTTCTTCCTGTCACCCCAAATGGCATGGAATTGCCCCTCCTCTTGGAAACTGTGAGTAGAAGTCTTTTCCTCTTTGTTGGCCTCTCTGAACCTCTCTAACAACATAGCCTGCATTTAAAAACAATTGCTCTATAAATATCCAGAATGGAGGTTAGAGGAGTCAGTCAGTCCTGGGCTTTGGTGTCAGAAGGTCTGGAGTTTTAGTTAAACTTCTTGGTTGGCTCTGTGACTTTACATGTGTCCTAACTCCTCAAAGACTCTATGTCTCTGAGGTGGGGGGGTCTCTGGATGGGAGGACTTGTAGAAATTCACAAAGCTGGTGGGTAGCTGAACAACTGGAATTCAAACCTGCGTGAATTTAAACACACAGCTGGCACTCTTGACACAGTAGACCACATTTTCCCTTATCAGGTCCTTTATCTTGTCACCTCCGAAAGCCCTCCAGGGGCCTAGCTGCCATGCAGAGTCCCTGACAGCACCACCCGGGCCCATCTCTAGAGTCTGGAATGTGAATGGGGAATAGGAAAGCACAGGGGATTCAATACAAATAACAGTTCCCATCCAGCGTCCTTATGAGTCAGGGTCTTAGAAACTGTGTAGACTTAGTACAAAGCCAAGGCATGTTCTACCTAGCCAGTACATGAAGTAACTCACCAGAAAGCAACCCTAAACAAGCAGGCTAGTGACAGGACCATAGTCACTAGGGGTGTGGACTAGTTCAACACTTGCAAGGCAAGTGCTCTACAATTTGAATTTTGTCTCCCACCCTCCTCCTCCAAATTACTCCATAAACCCAGAGTTTATGCACAGTAGTAGAGTTCTTGCAGGGCCTGGATTTCATCCCAGTGCCATCCTGGTGCTGTGGCTTGGGGACACTTGGTCCACAGTTCTTGAACAGACCCAAGAATTTTCAGCTTCCTCTGCTCTTGTGCAGTGAAAAGAAAGAAAGACCCATATGGTATCTTTCTATATGCACCTGCCATTTGCCTGGAGTCTGCTTTCTGCTTGCCCCAGATACAGCTAAAATGTGCTTTTATAAAAACCCTAAGCAAGAAACGAAATTTGAAAACAAAAAGTGAATTCATAATCACAGGCTCATGTAAGCCCCGAAGCAAGCCTGGGAAGGAACAACAGCCGTCACAGCTCAGAAAACTGAGACTCAGAAAGCGAAGTCTCACTCAAGCCCCTTCATCCGAGAAATGGCGTGGTTATTATTTGAAGCCGCGTCTGCCTGGCTTTTTTTGAGGGGCAGTTGTTGAGAGAGGATCTCGTGTATTGAAGGCTAGCTCAAACTCATTATCATTGAGAACCGCTTCGGATTGTTACTATTATTGTTGCTGTTGTTACTGCTATTTACCTTGCCGATCTTTTGCTTAAGTACTATGGTTTCCAATTTTATTTTTTATAGGTTTTCATGTGTTCTGAAAGATGAAGTAGACTCAGACCCCCCTCTATAACCCAAAAGCTATCTACAATTGAAATAGCTCACAAAAGAAAATATAGTTTGCTGCAATGGAGTCTCTCTGAGACACAAACCATGCTTAAGGGCAGGCAGCCCCCATGCCCAGAGGTAGATGGCCAACATGAAATGAATTGAGTGGTATTTTTAGAGGTTTTACTTGTTTTTATTTGTTTGTTTGTTGTTGACCTCATCTTTTAGCCTCACAATGCTCTGTGGATTCTTTTTTGAAAAAAAAGTATTTATTTTATGTATATGGGTGTTTTGCCTCCACGTATGTCTATACATAACATATGTGCCTGGAGCTACCAATGCCAGAAGAGGATGTTTGATGCCCTGGGACTGGAGTTACAGACAGTTGAGGCTGAGAGCCATCATGTGGGTGCTTGGAATTGAGCCCCACTTCTCTGGAGCAACAGCCATTGATCTTCTTGCTCAGCCATTTTCTCTATCCTTGACCTTGGATTTTTGATCTTCCTACCTCCATTTCTCCACTGCTACGATTGTAGGCATGCACCATTAAATACTCTTATCACTTAGCTACATCTCAGGTCCAGTGTCTGCTCGACTTTTGGCTCCTCCTTTTGATATAGTTAGTGCCCATTCATATCCTAGCCTTAACTTGTTCTCTGGTTGGCTGTTTGCTGGAAGTCTTCTTGCTCCAACCAGTCATTAATAAATATTCATAACACTACAGGTGGCTGGTGTATGCACTTTCTTATTAACCAACACTATTGGTACCTTTCCTGGTTGTTCAAGATACACCCTGATATGTTCCATGTTGTATTTAGTCTGGAAAGCCTGCCATGGCCCCAAAGCAGCCCACTTCAATACATAAGAATTAATGTTGTAGTTAGGGAATGATCTAACAACGCCCAACACAATGAATTCTACAGATGAAGCACCCCCTACACACACCCCCTAACGGTTTAAAGGAGCAGTTCACATTCACTGATGGAAGACAGATGCAATTGTGTTGCTAGATGCACGTTGCCACACAATCTGCAATTGAGTGTTCCACATTACTCAGACCAGCAGGTGTTCTCTGGAACTAAGCCAGATTCTTTTACCAGGGCAGTTGTGTTCCCTAGCCAGCTCAGAGCCATCCATCAGTCCGCTCAAATTCACTGTCTCAAGGACCTGTGGTCCATAAAGTCATTATGACTCCATATAGTCCCCAAGCGCTACCCATGGAGTGGTTCTGAGGCACACTGTCACCCCTGCTAGCAGGAGCTCAGTTCTTCCTGGGTGGCTGCAGTGGCCACACAAAACAGCAGGCAGGAGAAAAATCCCTCTGCTGAAATGCTCTGCATTCACATGAGGGAAACATTTGCCCGGAAGCCAAGGACCCCACAGCCTTTGGTTTATGTTTGACCTCAAGGAACCCTTAGTCATCGGAGACATAGCCACAAAATCACATCAAAAAGGACATTGCACTCTGCTAAGGACGCCAGGTCCAGAGCCTGCAGAGCATATGGTGGAGCAGATTAAGAGGGACTTCCTGTGCTCAGGTGCCAGTCTCATTTGTGTGGCTTAGCACCTATGGCTGAAGTCACTTCCTCCTAGTAAAAGGCTGAGGACCCCAGAGCCAGAGCAAGGGTACCATCTAGGCAAGGGATCAGGAGAAGGGCTTAGTTACATCTTGCGTTGTAACTTGGCTGTCTTGGGACTTTCGAGTAAACAATAATCCATGAGTCCCCAAGAGTTCCGGCGAGAAAGGGACATCAGCAGCGCATATCACTCAGATATGGTTTGGAGCTGACCATGGGGACTTTCTGATAAAACCTCGACAGCAATGATTCCTTTAGTCCCGGATTGTTGTGCACAATAGGCATCCTTAAGACTCACTCTACCTCCCTTGCTGGTGTCCTGAGTATCTCCACCTTTCTCCCAAGTCTCCCCACCTTTCCTTCTCTCTACCAGGCTAAGTTCTTTCCCCACACTGCCTCAGTAAATCCTTAAAACCACCTATGAACAGCAGTTTTGAGGAAGCAGCGTAGTTCAGAGCTTCAGTGCACAGCGCTGGAGACAGGTCACGCTGCAATGCTTTCCGTAAGACCCATAAAATGAAGTAGGCTGAATGGAGGCTCCCAAAGGTAGTAAGAATCCATCCCTACAACCTTCTAGTGTTGCCAGGCATGGTAACATTTCTGCAGATGTGGTTTAAGGTCTTGAGACAGGAGAGTTTTTCCAGATGATCTGGATGGACCCTGTTCTGGTTAGATTTTGTCAACTTGATACAAACTAGAGACACCTTGAAAGAGACAACCTTAACTGAGGAACTGTCCCCGTCATATTGGCCTGTGGGCATGTCTGCCAGGTATTATGATTAATTGATTATAGGTGTGGGAGGGCCCAGCCATTTGTGGGCTGTTCTACCACTGAGCAGATGATCCTGGGTGCTGTACGAAAGCAGGCTGAGCAAGCCAGCAGGAGCAAGCCAGTAAGCAGCCTTCCCCCATGGCTTCTGCTTCAGTACCTGTCTCTGAGTCCCTACCTTTACCTGCTATGATGTCCCTCAGTGATGGAGTATGCCCTGACAAACCCGTTCTTTCCCAGGTTGCTCTCGGTATTTCCTCACAGGGACAAAAAGACCAATTACTACAAGCCATAAGAGTTATCGTGTGTCCTTATAAGAGAAGCAGAGAGATACGTGGTGAAGACACGGGTAGATAAAGGATAAGATGGCGTGGCCATGAAAGCAGACATGTAGTCATAAGCTGAGGCCTGCTGGCAGTTACCAGAGACAGATGCAAAGGAAGGCTCTGGGGTGAATGTGACCTTAAAAATACCTTGATTTCAGAGCCTTAATGCCTAGGCTGGAAGTTGAGACCATTACCTACCGCTTTTTTTTTCTTCCAGTCAGCCAGACCTAAGTTTCAAATTCACACACTCTGCTACCCACTATGATTACGAACAGTGGGAAGGTAACAGTGAACGACTCCTGCTCTACTGATGTCAAGTTTTGTATCCCGTACTCTAGACGACAGCCTAGATTCCCAATCATTGTACTCACCTCACAGGCGGGAAATGTGGGTGCCTCACATTCTCAGTCAGCGGCATAGCCAAGCCTGAATGGACTGAATCCAGGCCCATCTTTCCCTGTCTCCCCAGATCCACTCCTCACTGAAACAGCTTCCTATGTGTCAGGCACCACGCTCTGCATTTCCCCGTGCTTGCTCTCTCCCTGAATCCTGAGGGACTCCACGTCTTACAGGCGAGGAAACAGATTCTGACAGAACAGGATGCTCACGGACACCCAGAAGACCATAGCGGTGCTAGAATGTGGAAACCAGTCCTTGACTCCAGAGGCCCAGCTAACTCTCTGCTTGGCATATCATCTATTACAGCTTAAACTCGTATGCAGGCACCTTGGCAGCTTGTGTTTATAGAAGACGTTAAATTCATTCTGTGCACGTCACATTCAAGGGGGCTGGGTAGGTAGAGGACGTAAACTGGGCATGTGCTAAGCACCTCTGGACTCTGTGAACTTTAGCTTATCCCCTTGAAATTCACAGCGTGTAGGTTGCCTGCAGGAAGCCCAGGAGCGGCTATGCAGAAAGGCGCACCAAATGCCTCCCTGTGGAGCTTCTCTTTGAGGGGTCATAGTGGCATTTTATGTAACTGTCTCTATAGGAAATGGTAGCTGTACTTTTCTCCCATCCCCCTAAACCTGGTTTCTATAGGGCACCCATCTAGGAACTTTCCTTTGTACTTAAGTCTCGTGGTCTCTCTTCTTTGCAGTGCTGACTTCCTACTCTGAGACTAACCTTTTCTACAGTCCTGTATTTCCAACCCAGTCTCGGGTATCCTGAGGACATGCTTGCAACCGTCATTGCCCCTTTTTATCCTGATAAAAGTGGGAGGAGTAGCCTCGTAGGTCACCAGGAAATTCCTGGGCACCTATCTGATTATAATAACACCCTTGTGAAGCAGGTTTTAGCCGTGATCTCATCTAACAGCTCCAGGCAGATGAAGTTGAAGATGCTGACCATGACTGAGATGGTGCCAAGTGGCACTGACCCTCATTCTGTGGCAGACACTGCTACAAGAGCTCTTCATTCATAAACTCCGTCAGTCTTCACAGCGCATCAAGGACCACACTTAGAACTGGCGTTGAGGGTAGCATAGCTGAGGAAATAGAAGCCCAGGGAAATTAGATAAGGTTTCATCTCTGTTCATTGGAAAAGGCAGCAAGTGCCTGAGTATGTTTCTGTAACCCCGACAGGTCGTCTGTTTACTTCTCTGTGGGTTCTTTACTGCTCCAATAATAAGGATGAGAGAGGAAGAAAATGTAATCCCCCCCATCCTAATTACTCATTACCTGATCCTTCACAGGAAACACTGGCCCACCCCTGCTGTAGTCCCAGAACTCACCATATGAAAAAGCCCAGTGTCTTTCCTTTCAAATATCTCCCTGAAGCCCAGATGGAGCATTATCAAGCACCCAGTGCAGCCCTACATCACACAGATCTGCATTCAATTCTTGACCTGAGAAGCTGTCTTGATGTGGAACAGGAGTCTTCATCTATAACCTTTCGCTGGGGTTGGGTATGGTTTCTGTCCCCATTTCCTGGTCCTTGAGGTGTTGCTGTTTGGAAGTGGTGGAGCCTTTGGGGCTGGGACCCAGTAGGGAATCTTTGGGTCATTAGACTTATGCCTTTGGAAGCTTGTTCTCTCAACCCCTCCTTAAGGTCGCTTTTTCTTGTGCTGAAGAATAATCCCAGGCAGGGCCTTGCAAATGCCAGGCAACATTCCACAATTAAGTTACAGCCCTAGCCTTTTTTAATTTAAAATTCGAAATAGAATCTCACTGGGTAGCCCAGGCTGGACTCACATTCCTGATCCTCCTGCTCCAGCTACCTGCACCGCTGGGGTCATAGGCATGCCCCACCACCATCGGTTCCACCTTTTTGAATTGCTCCAAGAAGCTGTTATAAAAGGGTCAAGCCTAGGCCAGATATTTTATTGTGATAACGAAAGCTAAGTAGCACACTTAACAAGATATTTCCTGGAAGGGGTGTTTATGGGAAGGAATCGTAAGATACCATGAGTAAAATGGCAGGTAGGCAGGAGCTACAAAACACGTGCTCAGAAATCCTCAGTGACGCAGGTGAGGAGGCCACTCCCTTCACCTCCCTGCACCCCAGTTCCACACCACCATCCATGGAGAACTAACACCTGCACCCCCAGTTCCACACCACCATCCATGGAGAACTAACACCTGCACCCCCAGTTCTACGCCACCATCCATGGAGAACTAACACCTGCACCCCCAGTTCCACACCACCATCCATGGAGAACTAACACCTGCACCCCCAGTTCTACGCCACCATCCATGGAGAACTAACACCTGCACCCCCAGTTCCACACCACCATCACGGAGAACCTATACCTGCACCCCCAGTTCCACGCCACCATCCACGGAGAACTAACACCTGCACTCCCAGGTCCACACCACCATCCATGGAGAACTAACACCTGTACCCCCAGGTCCACGCCACCATCCACGGAGAACTAACACCTGTACCCCCAGTTCCACGCCACCATCCACGGAAAACTAACACCTGCACTCCCAGGTCCACGCCACCATCCACGGAGAACTAACACCTATTATTCTATTGAAGTGCAACTCCCGTCTAATTCACATTTGCAGGCCATCATCAATATGCTGTTTCAGTCCAGCAGTTGCAGACAGAATTCACCAATCTCCAGCACAGCCGGCCACCTCCCTAGAGGATAGGTGGAGCGAGAGACCAGTACTTCCCTAGGCAGCTGGAGGCCTTGAAACCCTGTCAGCTGTTTAGTATTCAAGTGGCCCCTCCTATAAATTAGACAAGGCGACATTCTGCATGTAGCAGTGGAATTCTCAGAACCCTGAAAGCCGATGGCTTCTATAGAATCCTTTAATCATGGGAGGTCTGTCTAATCTGCATGGAATCTGCCTGCCGGAGCCTTCTCTGGCCCCTTTGTGGGATTTCTGGGGTAAGGGACAATTTATCACACGACTTTCCTTGAATAACTTCCCATGGGCAAGCTTGAGAGCCCAGCCACAGTCAATAGTGACAGCTGACATTTGTTGACTACACACATTCCTGACTCACAGTAGCCCAGTGAACAAGATGTCCACCTCAGTTACTTTCCCTCTCTGTGACCAAATAAATACCCAGCTGAAGGGAGAAGACCTTTCTTTCGGCTCACCATTTAAGGAGGTCTTATCTATCGCTGCCGGGGAGAAATGGTGGATCGGCCTGGTATGTGGCAGTGGGAGTTCACGGCTGCTGTTTCTTGTGTCTTGAAGGATCTGGAAGCATAAGGTAAGAATTGAAGTGACTGAACTATAACCTAAAAGTCCCCTGCTCGGGCCCCACCCCTGCCAGCCACCCTTCGTGAACTAAAGGTCCTACAGCCTCCTCCAACACCACACAAGCCTATGGGGAAGCAGGTCAGATTCAAACCCATAACGGTTTCCAGTTTACAAATAGATGATCCTGAAACCCAGAAAGCTAGAGGACACAAGTCACTGAGTTGTGCTGTCCCGCAGAAGAAACAGGGCGTGGGGCCAGAGAGGCTCAGTTGTGAGCCCATGTAAGCTAAGGAACAATTTCATGTTGCTTAGTTTTGATTTCTGCTTTAAAATGGACACAGCTGACTCCAGTGTGTATTGCATTACTGTGAGAACTAAGTGGACTATGTTAAACCTCATACAATCAGGGATCGGAGCAACAACAGCAGTTATTATGGTTTTCTGGGCAGATACTCAATTTTGCATGATCTATACCCCTTCCTCTTCCTGGTATTAAGTAGCACTTTTTTTTGGTCCCTTAAAGACCTGCAACTTGCCACCTCCCCGATGGATTGGAGGCAGAAGTAATTATAAGCAGAAGTTGGCTTGTATCTGTCATGTCCTCACACCAGACAGGCTAGACACCTCAGAGCTACAGTAATTGGTTCTGATTCAGGCCCATAACTACAATGGGCCCAGAAGTTTCAGAGCATGGAGTTATTGATTGAAATACTGGGAAAGAAATGCTTTTCTCCCGTTGACATTTCAACCTGAAGCTTCTGTGACCCTCTGGAATGAGGCAAGACAAAGGAAATTGTGTCCCAAAAAGAAAGAGAGTGAGTAGCTTTCTATCCCGTCATGCCATGTGCAGCCTCGAATCCAGACAGATCTGAAGGGAGCGTGTGGGCCTCTCCATTGTGGGCAGCCAACAGGTTCTCTGAAGTCAGCTGAAGTGGAGACGGGTTTATTTTTACAAGTCTCAATAGCTGCATCCTCTCTAGTGGGCATCACTGAGGATACAAAGCCAGGACACAAGGGTTCTCGTCTCAACCTCAGTTGTCTTTCCTTCCTCCTCATCGCTCCATCCGCCGTGTCTCCTTTTCCAGGCTGAGTCATCTCCTTCTGTTCTTATGAGTCTCCCTGGTTTCTAGCTGGGCCTTTCACAGCATGCACCCGGCCTCTGTTTTTCTGTGGTACCAACCTCAAAAGACTAACAGCATTGTCTTCAAGCCAGAGGAGCAGAGGTCAAATATTTATTGACTGCTTACAGGAGACTGCACTTTAAAAGAGTATGAATAAACTAAGTGATGAGCTACTAATAGCAAAGATACTATCTCTTTTAGAAAGTCTTCTAGAACCTTCTGTCCATTAAGGTTAGGTATTTCTCCGTGGGCCTCCTCCCACCATATTTGCTAGTATTTACTGCATTATGTTATAGATGTTGGTTAATAGGCTTCTATCCCCCACCAATCTATAAGGTTCTTGAAACAAGGTTATTTATTTACTTGGGTATCATAGTGCTATGCTGAGTTAAGTTGTAGCTCTCTCAAACATATGTATATGTCCTAATCCCCAGAATCTGAAAATACTACCTTAGAAGCAAACAAAAGGTGATTAAATTAAAGATATGGATAGGAGTTTATCTTGGATGAGGGAGTTGAGCCATAAGTACAGTCACACATGGACTAGGAAGGAGCCCCAGAGGAGGGAGGCTCAGCAGGAAGATGGCAACATGAGAAGTTCAAGTCAAGTAATGTCAGCACCGGAAACAAATAATGAGTTCTTCCTGAGTGCCCCCAGAGGGAGAGCAACCCATTGACACCTTCATTCCAGACTTCTAGCCTTTAGCACTGTGAAAACCTGGATTTCCACCATTTGAAATCACCTGGTTTGTTAGAGCAGCCACAGGAAACTAAACAAACGCTAAAGCAAGCTCTGTGTACAAGGCTCAGCACAGGGTGCAGGGGTCAAGAAAGCCATACAGCCGCCATCCTGATCAGTCAAGTCAGATCGATTGTTAATGACTACAAGGGCGGGGTTGAAAGTACTTGTCTGCTTTAGGAAAACAAAGGACAGTCAATTAGTGATGCCTGCCATGAGTTAGGAAGTAAGATAATGTGAGCACGGATGTTATGTAATTGCACTCCCATGACTATGTCCAATGTTGCTGTTTGAACATGAAATGGCCCCTATGGGTGCCTCTGTTTGAATATGTCACCCCCACTTGGTGGTACTGTGTAGTAATGAGGAATGGGCGGGCCACGTTCCCGGCTCGCAGCCACCCGGCACAGGGCCCCTTGTTCCGTCCCGCCCGGCTAGCTTACACCTGAAATAAACACACAAAAATTATATTAATTAAACACTGCCTGGCCAATTATATCTAGCTTCTTATTGGCTAACTCTCACATCTTGATTAACCCATTTCCATTAATGTGTATCACCACTTGACTGTGGCTTACCGGCATGAGTCTAACCAGCATCCATCTTGGGCAGAAGAATCATGGCATCTGCCACACTACCTTCTTCCCAGCATTCTGTTCTGTCTACCCCACCTACCTGATTTCTGCCCTATCAAAAGGCCAAAGCAGTTTTCATTATTCACCAATGAAAGCAACACAAATACAGAGGAACCTCCTATACCAGTACTGTCTTAGTAGGTTGTGGAACCTTTGGCACAGGGCCCTAGCTAGCAGAATGGGCTATTGCAGAGGGCCTCAAATGTGATATGTGCTTCCCCTCCACCCAAGCTCTCTGTTTCCTGACTTGTCAAGCTCCTGCCACTGTATCAGAGCTGTCTCATCTGCCATGCCTCCTTTGCCTTCCTGGACTGTATCCCCTAAAACTGTGAGCCAGAATAAAGCCTTTGCTCCTTAAGTGACTTCTGTCAGGCATTTTGTCACGCTTTGCAAGGGTGAAAATTATTCTCAAGGGAGACGTTAACTGTGCTTACCCCGTCATTATAAGCTCCCAAACGCAAACCAAAGTTCAGTTATATCAAACTTCATCCCGGAGAATCAGGTTCTGGGTGAACCAGTTAATTAGACTTGTATACAAAGCATACATGGGTGAGGTGAGAAAGGCTGAAGTGTGGGTAACCCCAAAGTGCTTGCCCTGAGAAGTTTTCACCCAGCACAGATGACGGCTTTGCCACAGTCACATAGATGGAGCCTCCTTTGCTTAGTCTTCCCCACCCCATATACTGCGGTACCTAACTGAGACACCATTGTAAGCAAGTGGCTAGAAGCAGTGGCTGGATGCTCAGAAGGAGGTCTGATAACCCTCCCCTTCTCCTCCTATGAGGGAATGACAGCCATCCACACCTGCAGGGGATACTCCAGGCACAGCTTACCAAATAAAGACAGTGACTGTTTTTCTCAGAGGACAGTGCTTTGCGGCAGCCACTTAGCAATGTTCCCCTCATGGCTGGTGTCATCCACAGGGACTAGGTTAGCTGTATTGTGTCTCCCAGAGCCTGACGTGTGGCAGGCTCTCCATAAGTAGTGCAGTTGTTCAGGACTTTGGGGGTTTCAAGCGACTCACTATATCATGGAAAGCATAATTCACTATATTGTCATATAATAATAAAGAGTTAGAGGTAACTCACTGCGTCATTTAAATGTCATTTCAGCTACTGCACCCAAGGTATCAAAGGCTTAACAAAATAGAAGGTTGTTTTCCCCTCCAATGGTCATGATGAAAATGTTCTTAGGTTGGCATTTTCTGAGCTTGTTCCTCTACCATTCCTTGCAAACATCTCTCATATTAGTAACACAGTGCCATTACCTATCAACCTGATTATCAGCATGCTGGGGAACAGGAAAATGTAGAGAAGAGCCACATTATTTTATTTAAGGGTTTGGTTCAGAAATAACGTACAACTGTATGCTAATAGCCCATTGGTTAGAACTTGGTCACATTGTTACCTAGTTTTTAAAAATTAGGAAAATAGGATCTTAACTTTGAATAACTATGTGGGTGGCTCAAAATCAGTGATGTAATAGAAGACTGTGTATTAGGAGAAAATCATTACCATGTTGAAAAAAGTTAGGCCTCTTATTGCCTACATCTCCCTTAAAGCATGACTAGTGATCAAATCTCATGAAGGGAGATACATTGCTGGCTTAGGAACAAGGGAATTAGCGAGATTCCCACGCCATCTTCATCTCAGCTCTGCCCTTTCTCTGTCACTGTGTGGCAGCTGCTGAATTGTACATCTTCAGGAGGGTTCATGATTGGAGAGAGTCTTACTCCCCCTCCCAGTTCCTGGGAGAATCTAAAGTTCACTTTAGAACAAGCAGCTCTGGTCGGGAAGACAGGGCCCTGTAAGAACACTATACTGGAACTAAGTCAACAGGAAGACAGCTTGAGTGAATGAATGAATGAACTTGGACACCTGGACCCATCCTTGGGTATGTCTGGCTGGTATTTCGTAAGTCAGCTCCTTGAAGGCCAAGCTCAAATCTGATGCCTTCGTGTAATTTTATTTCTATCTTCCTGGAGGCTGGGATGATTTGATGAACATTTGTTGAGACAGAGTCAAAGAATCAATACTTACCATTAGCCTCAGTATCAGAGAAATGATCAGTGGATAAACCCATGCTAGCATGAGAGTGGACACGGCGGCACAGGTACCACGGGGAAGATAACCGAGGACCTGGAAAAGCCCCAGAGCTGTGCTTTTGCTGAGTTGGCTCTTCGTGCCCAGCAGACGGAAGATTCTCAGGGTGCAATGAGGGCAGTGCGTGCCAACTGAGGCCAGAAACCGCCTTCATTACCACACCGTTTCTGTGATCCTTTACATCTAAATGAGACCCAGTGGGGTAAGTTCGGAGGATAATTACCAGGGATTTTGCAAGGTGGCTCATTAACATAATTCCCCTAATTAGAAACCAAAGAAGCTCCCGTTGAAAATTTTCCACTAAATATTATAGGGCCATAATTCCTGCATCTTTGAGTGCCTAACTCTGCATTCTAGTTCTAAACCTTGCCCCTTGAACTGTGGAGGGCTCAACTTTGGGGGCCTTCCTTTCATTTATCAAACATTTACCGAGATCCGGTGTTGGGTATCAGATTAGGAGTTGAAGATATAGAGATATAATGTAGCCCTCAAAAAGCCCATAGCTTAGCAGGTGGGACAGATGGGTAGGCATTCAGTTGTAACGGAAAGGATCTATGTTCTCTGTGTGTGTGTATCTGTCTGTATATATACGTGTGTGTGCGCGCAAGCGTGCACACGTGTGTGCACGAGCATGTGTTTGTGCATGTGAAAGAAAATGGGATGACACACAAAAAAGTTCTATTCATACAAGAAACAATACCCACAGATAAGTTTATTAAGTCAACTGAGATCTTCACAGGGATGCCTGGAAACATACAGAAGGGGCAGTGATCGGAGCTTAGCCACACTGGCTCCTCTGGCTGAGGTCACTGGAAACCTCTTGGAAAGTGCTCCCTACTCCAACACACACACACACACACACACACACACACACACACACACCCCTAGTGGTGCAGAAGCAAATAATTGCATCAACCAAAGACAGGGCATACTATTGATGCTGATATCCCCCAAACTGACAAACCAGAAGCAGAGATTCAGATCCAGCATGGCCATTGGCCAAAATCAACGAGAACTTGAGAATTGCCAGGACACAGCTGATACCCTACCCTTGTCCCCAGGCATTGGTACTACAGAGAGCAGGAGAGAAGAGTTTTTGTGGAGCCTGGTGGGACCAAGGGCCAGATACACCTCTGTGGGTAGAGAGTCTTTAGAGGTGTGGGTTGAAGAGAAACCCTGAGGCTGAAGCAACCTTCTTGCTATGACTCCCACTGCAGGCGATGGAGGCTCCAGCAAGAACTCCCATATCCCCCACCCCATCCTCCATGCATTCTGGTACCAAGCTTGAGAGAGAGACCTGTGCAGGTGCAGCAACCTGAAGAGTGCAGTTATTGCCTTACAAACATTAGTATAGAAACCGAGAACTCAGTCCAAACGTAGTTTGTGTAAACCACACTGGGTCAATTCAGACCCTAAATCTGGTTTAATAAGTTTGAACTAGAACTGTCAATTGTATGTGCCCCATCAGCACAGTTTTCTACATGAACCATCTAAGGGAAAAATAAGAACTCAAAACATCCCACTAAGGAGGAAACACTGGCTGACGTCGTAATATTTTTTAACCTAGTGTAGTTTCATTTTTTCTATTGCTATTTGCTACCATTTATTATTTTTAAACTCTATTCTTGCATAACTATCTCTCAGTGATCTTGTTTTAGTTTGCATGTATTTCCATTAGGCTTTGGGTTTTATGGATGTTTGTATGTGTCTCTACCCATTCAATTATATAGTCTCTATTATTCTTCTCACACACAATCCATATACTTACCTTTCCAATCCTACTTTATCTTTTCCTCTTTTATCCTCCTCACCTTCCTGTCTTCTCCTTATTATCTAAACCTTCCCATAGCTTAAATAATCTTTAAATTCTAGATCCTACCAGCATCTCACTTTTCCCTGTCCACTCCTCTAGCTTCCCTGTTTGTCTAATAGTATTCCCTGGCCCTAACCCCACCCACTCCCCTTCCACTCCTAACCATAGTAACTAATATCCTACCCACATGATACTGTCCTGGTCCCTACCATGGTCATTGAAGTCAAAGTGTTAACTGCTTTTAGCTGGCTACTGTGACACTTGAGGAGTGGGTCTGTCCAGCATTGTGGTTGCTTTTTGCAGTTAATAATCTACTCTCAGAGTAACACAGGGCCCATATCTAGTAGCTAAGTACATAGATTGAGGGATTAGATGCTGAATGATGCACCTCAATTCTACTACAACTCAGTTCTACTTCAGCATTTTGAATGCTTCAACTGAAAGAACACAGGCAATAAAATCCAATCTGTGAAATAATCTTGATGCTTGATCATTAAAAAATGAAGGCAGCTCACTTGGCCCCTGAAAATCCCAGTTCTAAAGTAACAGGTCCCAGTGAAAAGAAGAAATTCCAAACAAAGAAAAATGAATGAGTGTAAGAATGTTTAAAGAAATCAAAGCAGATCAAACAAGCTCTTATATGAGTCAAAAATTACAAATAATACCCTTCTCTTGACATCCAAGTAAAAAAATAGAGAAACATCTAAGTTAAATTAGATGACAGATGAAATGGTCTTAAGCGACATCTTCAGAACATTCCACCCAAACACTATTGAATGCACATTCTTCTCAACAACTGGTGGAACTTCCATTAGCAGAACACAAAGCGAATCTTCAAAAATACAGGTAAATTGAAATAATTTCTTGTAGTCTACCTGACCAAAATGTACTAAAGCTGGAAATCAAGAGCAAGGAAAGAACGGAAAGAAGTTCACGAGGAATGCGCACCATTCTGTGGAGTGACGAATGTACTGGACTGCTAGAGTGTGAATACGCTACCAAAGAAATTAGGAAGAAAATTTCAAACTCTAGAACCAGATAAAAATGAAAGCACAGTGTGTCAAAACCCATGGGATACAAGGAAAACAGCCTTAAGCTGGAACTTTCCAGTTACAAATGGTATTAAAATACCAGAGAGATTTCAAACAAATGACAGCAGTGAACCTTACCACCTTGGAAAAACAAGAACAAGCCAAATCCCAAACTGGTACAAGGAAAGAAATAATCAAGATGGGGTAGCAATGAATGAAATGGAAATTAAAAGCAACATGAAACAAAGAATCAATTGAATAGTGTTGGTTCTTTGCAAAGATAAACAAGACTGACAAGCCATTAGCTAAACTAACATAAACAAAGAAATCTACCAGACTTTAAGAGAGACAACATTCAGGCTTCTCAAACTAAGGGACTGCTATAAAATTCTTTTTACAAAGCTAATATCGCTATGATGCCTAAGCTAGATAATGGCACAACAAAAGAAAAAACATTGTAGTCTCATGTCCCTGATGAACATAGATGCAAAAATTCTCAATAAAAGCACTTGCAAAATAAATTCAAGAAAATATCAAAATGATCATTCACCACAATCAAATTGGCTTCAGACCAAGATGCAGGAATGGCTCAATATATGCAAATCAATAAATACAATACATCATGTAAATGGACTTATGGACAGAAATCAAGCAATGACCTCAGTAGATACAGAAAGGACTTCTGACAAAATTCAACATCTTATTGTGATTTTTAAAAATCCCCAAGAATCCAGGAATTGAAGGAATGTATCTCAGCATAATAAAGGCTATCGGACAAGCCTGATAGCAACATTATATGAAATGGGGAAGACCTCAAAATATCTCCATTAAAATCAGGAACAGGACAACCAACAATGCACAGATCACAGCACTAGGGAGACAGAGGCAGGTGAATCTCTATGAGTTTGAGGCCAGTCTGGTATACAGAGTGAGTTCCATGACAGCCAGGGCTACACAGTGAAACCCTGTCTCCTGTCTTGGGAAACAAACAAAGAAACAAATAAAAAAGCCAAAAACAACAACAAAAAACCCAAAACAGGAAACGCAAAGTTGCATCATTCACAGGAAAATGAACCCAAATGAAGACAGTCATATCAAGCAAATTCTCAGAAAGACAAATATCAGATTTTCTCTCATTTTGGTTCCCAGCTTTTATATAGACACATGGAGTCACACATGTACTCATGATATAAAGCAGAAGTGGCTCTGGGAACAAAGGAGATTGATGGAACAGGGGAAGAGAAGAGAACAGCATTGGGATATGAAGGAGAATATGCTCAGAGTACATTCTACACTGTATAAAAACGTCCTTCTGTGACCCAGTACCACGCACATTGAATGAAAGAGCAGAACAATGAAAAAAGGAAGAAAAACCCCTAACTCAGTTTGGTGGAGGGATTTGAGATGGAGCAAGGGGGTTAGGGAAATCTTTTAAATTAAGGCAACATGTACGCTATTTTGAAGATCAAGTAGGTGATAGAGGATAAAGGCATGTCTGGCTGGAAAGTGGCATGTACAAAAGACTAGGGTCATGAGACACAACACTGAGTCCAAGGAACTGCAGGGAGTTCAGAATGTCTGGAACTTCAGAGAGAAAACTGGGAAGCGGGGCAGGCATGTCTATACTGGCGGGTGGCAGTCAGATCACAATATGCCTGGGAAACCACGGTCAGTGAAGAGGGAGGAAAACTGGGGTTGGAGTTCAGTGATAAAGTGCTGGCCACGCACACAGACAGCCCTGAGTTCTATCTCCATCACTGGGGGTAGGTAGTAAGGGGTGAGGGAAGATAATGAATGGTTCAACCAGTTTCTAGTTGATATCTACAGGATTTTCCCAGAAAACGTTTCCTCTTACCCTGGAGACTTCTGCTCTCAGACCAATCTACCCCATCCTGGCTTGAAAATGGCCTTATCAGGGGAGTCAGTAGGCAATTTGCCTGTGAGCTATACCCGATTGGTTAGAAGTTGAGCACATTGTTCAAACAGGACAAATCAGGTTTTAGGAATGTTTCTGAGTATCCATGCAGAATAGTCTATGTAGTTCAGGGAACTGGGAGATTCCTTGACTTTCTCAGCTTATCAGAATGTATTACAAAAGTTCTTGAGAAAACAGAACAAGTAAGATATGCAGATGTGGGGCCAGGGAGACAGTTCAGTGGACAAGCTGCTTGCCATTAAATGTGACAACCTGAAGTTGAGTCAGCACCCATGTAAATGTGGGCACAGCAAAGCAAATGTGTAATCCCAGCGCTCCTACTGCAAGATGGGATATGGAGATACCTCCAAAAGCTTGGGAGCCAGTTTGCCTGGCCCACTCAGAGTGATCAAGAGACTGTTAAATAAGGTGGAAAATGAGTACTAGATACTCAAAATTGTCCTCAGACCCCCCCATGTGTGTACCTGCACTCACATGTACAAATATACAAATACACACACACACAGACACATAAAAATTGTTTTAAAAATATGTGTAGGAGTCTCTCTCTCTCTCTCTCTCTCTGTGTGTGTGTGTGTCTGTGTGTGTAAAACGTAAAAAGGAAATTATGATGGGATTGACTAATCCAATTCTGGAAGCTAAGACATCCCATGATATGTCATCTGTAAACTGGAAAACCAAGGAAGTTGGAGGTGAAATTCATTAAGAGTGCAAAACCATGAAAGCCAGAATTCTAAAGTGCAAGGGCAGGAGAAGAATGTTCCAGCTCCAGAACAGAGAGAAAATTCGCCTGTCTGAGCTCCTCAGTGGTCAGGTGATGCCCTCCCCACAGTGAGGGAGGGGTGGGGCCTTCTCTACTAAGCCAATCTCTTTGGGAAATAACTTCACAGACATCTCATCTGGATATCCTTTGACTCAGTCAAGATGGTAACACATGGAATTGGTCTTCACTTTTCTGGGAGACAAACTTGGCGGTGACGCACCCATCTTTCCTAAGATCATACAAGAAGGCTCCAAGGCCCACTCTATTGCCACTCTTGAGTCAAGAGCAGAACAGCTTTCCAAAGCAAAAACCACCCTTTGTGCCTCTGGTCCAAATTTTCTGCTGGTCTTAACATTGTTTCAGACCCGCCCCACCTTACTTACTTTTGCCTGACATGATACAGCATCTATCTTATGAGAAATAGACTGTAATAAATATACTGCTTAAGTGAAGAAGGTTGACAGGAATATAAATACAGGGCATGATATATACAGCTTCACACATCCCAATAGCCCCATTTATTAAAATCTTGCCATGCTAAATTCACAGAGCATATTTGTCTCTATCTGTGTTCTCATAAAATACTGCTTACACCATCACTCATATCTAAACCCTCCCCAATTTTACTGTTAGATTACTTTTCTCTATGTCAACCTCAAGGACAGGTGGATGCCCAATAGGACTCAGCATTTAGGTGCATTCAGGATGGGACTCAGACTTGGACTAGAGGGGAGATATAATGCTCCTATAAAGGCTAAGTTAAAAGATAGGATGGAATTTATTTGAGTGTGGGTGCATGTGTACACACGCATGTAGTGGTCAATGTCAGCTAACTTCTTCGGTTACTTCTTACCTTATTTATTGGAGATAGAATCTCTAGAGCTCACTAACTGATGAAGCTGGCTGGTCAATAAGCTCCAGGGATCTGCCTGCTTTTTAGTGCTGGGATGAGATGCCCGCCACCAGGCTCAGTTTACACAGGTGTTGTGGATTCTAACTCAGGCCTTCACGGAACAACTGAGTCATCTCCCCAACCTCTCCCGATGGAGTTTCTCAAGGAAGGCTGCTTCCTGGGTCAAGCTCGTCACCAATTACCCATGTAATTAACTTTGAACCAGACCTCTAGTAAGCAATATTCATTTATCTAATCAGTATTTATTGTCTCATTAAGTTCTAACTATGAAGCAAAATGGATGAATTAGCCACGACTCCCTCTAAAGTGTCCATAGCAGAATGAGGGGCACAGATGCACAGATAAATCATACTGACACCTTGGAATAAGCAGAGTTAGTGTCTGGGAAGGCAAATGGCTATGGTGGTAGAGTCTATGCTGGGTCAGACACTCCACTGTTTTATGCCATTGCCTCATGTTTATATAGCAACCTTTATGTTAAAACAAGGAAAATTAAGCTCTTGATATAAAAAAAGACTTGCTTGAACCAAACAATTAGAAAGCACAAGTGCTGGGGTTTGAACCCAGGTCTTCTGAGTCCTACAGACAGCACTTCATTCTCTGGTTCCTTTTAAGCATTCAGGTTTAGCACTGGGAGCATCTAAAATACACAAGGTCTTCCTTGTTTATCTATTTCAGCCAGCTGCTTCTTGTCCCTGCTCTCTACCACCTCTATAAACACTTTAAGGAGCAACTTTGACATGCTGGTATGTATCCATTTTGGCTATTGCCTGCCTACTCTCTGTTCCCTTTTCTTCTGAGTGAACCGTAGAACCCGCCTCTCTCCTTCCTGGAGATGGAGCCATTTCCATTCAGATGGCTCCAGCTGAAGCAAGCCCAGCCACAGTGACGAATTCGGGGAAGGCCTGTCCAGTCTAAGAAAATGGGTTTCAGCCCTTTGATTGGAATGGGTGGGAAAGTTGTCTGTATGCTTGAGGTTACTAAGGAGATGGAGCAAGCCTAGAGCAGCCCGTGGCCATCCTTGCCTGTCTCTGATGAGGACTTACTACAGAATGAAGCCAACATAGAGAAGGCCAATGTTGGCAGAGCCAAGTTGTAGAAACAGACTAGCATCTGGTCCTTTCCTTCTGTTGCTCTCATGACTGAACACAGACACTTGCAGAGGTCCCTGTCCTTTATCACCAAGGCATACAAGGCAAAAAAAATCACATCATCATCATAATACCCTATGCATACATTCATCAATTCATCAGTCTTTTCTTTGACTTCCCCAGGGGCTGAAGCTAAAACATAGATAAAGCCCACCATGTTGTTCAACTCCAGCATCCCCATTAGCTCCCCATCTTTCCATCAGGGAGAACAGCCAAGGGGTGCAGCAGAGAAGTCTAGGACTCAGAATTTCCCATGCTATTAGATCCATCCTCATCCTTGGTGAAACTGGGATAGGCTGAGAAA
The DNA here is from genome assembly GCA_004026605.1 of Ondatra zibethicus. Classification (NCBI taxonomy): domain Eukaryota; kingdom Metazoa; phylum Chordata; class Mammalia; order Rodentia; family Cricetidae; genus Ondatra; species Ondatra zibethicus. The sequence continues at coordinate 36,777 of PVIU01017888.1, forward strand.
TGCCTCCTCATTCATCCTGAGAAGAGAGTCTTATAAGTCTGAAACCATTCCCTCCCGTGAACTCCTAGAAGAAAGGACGACGATGGGAAGCTTGGAATCTTGTCTAAACTCCCCCTCACTGTGGTACCAAGGAAGTGGCTGTGAAATTAACTAGAAGGACGACCTGAACCGTAAGAAGATAGCAAAGCAGGGAAATGGGAGAGACCTTTACAACATGTTGGTGCCTAGAAGAAGAGGCAAGACAGCTGGATGAGATTGATGGCATCCTGCCATGCAAGTGTATTACAATCTCACACATAAGGAAAACAAGCAAACATACATTAGGGATGTAGATATAAACCATTACAGTGGGTGCTGTGGGGAGGCAGCCCAGATTAGGAATGGGGGTATGGGAGTGGGGAGAAAAAATGAAATGAGAGGGGCTTTGCATAGGCCAGTGGGTAAGGTCCTGTGATCCAGGACGTGGAACTCTCAGTTTTCTGCATCCGAGCTTCCATGCTCAATGGAAGGAATCTTTCCAAAATGTCAAGAGTAGTTGTTTGGGTCAGGAATCATTTAGAGGACAGGAAAAGAAACTCAAGAAAGCCTAAATTAAAAGAAAATTCATCTTATGAATGTACTTGTAAAGAATGTAGTATAGATCCAAGGACCTGTGCTTTAGGGTGAGGGGGATATTGTCACCTCCCCCCCCGACACACCTTTTTTTTTATCAGAACAGCACACTATGCCTCTCTTTGTGCCTGCTTCTTGCCCATCTCCTGGGGTCCAGCATCTTTGCATGTACACATTCCCCTCCTCTCCACCCAGGGAAAGCTTGGCCATGGCAACGCTGGAACCCTTGATAATGGATCCACACACCTGCACAAACCAGCAAATCTACTTCCTCCAACTGACTCCATCTCTAACTCTCCTAAACTGGGGAGCTACAGATGCAACTAGCCCATCATGAGTCAGCAGTTTACCCTGAGCTTAAACAGCTTTGTTGATGGAAAAAAGGAAAGGGGTGGATAAAAGGGAAACAAACCCGGGGCCAAAAACTAAGAAGACAGCAGGAGGAAAGATTACAATATCTTGCACAGACTGTCCCTCCGTGTTAGGATTTAAGGATAATGATATTTTCTCTACTTTTTTTTAGCATTATCAAGTTTTCCTAAAATAACAGGAGTTTGGGATGAAATTATTAGTGCTTAAAGGCACAGGCTCTGTGGTCAGACACAAATGTGTTCAAGTTCTGTCCCCTTTGCTTCTTGGCTATGTGACTTGTCTTATACCCCGAGCCTCTCTGGATTTCATTTTCCTCAGCAGCAATGCAGTCTGGGTGACAACTTTCCCACGGTTTTTTGAGCATTGAGACTAATGGAGGTAGAAGGTTGAGTTGCTTCTCATGACAGTAACCACTCAGGAAATGCTATCACACGTTTTTGCTGTTCGTAATTTTTATAGTTTATTTTTTTACAAAAACACCTCGGAGCCACATGTCAGTCATTACTGAGCGGCCAGTCCCAGACTCTGTAGCTATGCTTACTGTCGTCACCCCATGCCTCCTTGGTATACGGTATTTATCTGAGCTGAATACGGCTGCTGGAAATTGCCACTGGCTATGCACCCCACACCCCCAGGCAGAATCAATAAGAAGAGAGGGCTCCCTCTTACTCACAGCCCTCATCTACTAGCTCTAATTGACCATTACCAGGCACGCTCAGAGGGTCTCTGGGCTCACATGTTAATTGACTACATAGCCACTTAATGGGAAACTCCCCAATTCCCCAAGCCCGAGCAGCCTGTCGGCTCCCTCCTCCCCCAGTGCATTCTGGGAAGACCGTGGAAGAGAGAAGGTCAGCAGGTGGTGCATCTGATCAATTAATTAGGAGCATGTTGAGCGGTTTGACTCAGAGCCTAGTTAATCGCATAATTAAACCTTACCCACTGCCCCCACCCACTTCAACTCTCTATCCACGGGATTCTCTTCAGCCCAGCAGCATCCTTGTTTGTTGAGGGAGGCCTTGGTCTTGCTGGGGTCTGTCCAAGGCAGAGACAGTCCCTCCCCACTGGCTGCTCTGTGGTCTGAAATTGATTTTGTTTCAGTTTGGGGAGAGGGATGGGGAGAGTCTGCACCTCACTTCTGGAGATGAAGAATCTGGCTGGGGAAATGGAGTTTCAGAGGATCTGAGAAAAAGAGTGGATGAACTTCCTCCCAAAGGCTGTGTGACAGGAGAACAAGGTGGTGGGGGGGTAGGTGGGCTGGAAGGAGGGGCAGCTTGAAGGGCCGAAGGGGATTATGGGAGGACAGGGGAAGGAGAGAAATAAGAACTTGTGTATGGAAGTGCCGTAAGGAAACCCATTACCTTGCATGCTAACTTTAAAACGCTAATAAAAACTAGGTTGTGTGAGGATTAGGGACAGAGCAGAGCAGGGAGAAGCTTGTCAAGGAGAAAAGCCTGTTGCAGCTCTGCCTCCACAAGGTCTGCTCACCCATCCTCCAAGGATGCCGGAGCTCGCTTGGCTGAGCTTTCCGGCTCCACTCACGGGACCCTGACCTTTGTTCATGGCACACATATGTGTAAATTAAACGAGATCTTCCCCAGGTTTCCCTGAGTTGAAAGTGGTCATAGGGCCATTTTGTCCAGTGACACTCTAGTAGCAGACCTAGCGCAAATAAAGCAGGGGCCTCAGGCGGTGTCCTGCTCTCTATCCTTGTCATTTTTTTTCAACTTGAAGACAAACACAGAGCCTGGAGATAGAGCAACGATCTAGTGACCTTGAAGGAAAACCAAATTGAACTTAACTGAAACAACAACGAAACAAAATACTCTACGGACGATAGAGATGAAAATGGAAGAAGCCTGGTTCCTAATGATGCCACAGCGAGCCACGGCTGCCTAGGCTGCTGCTCCGGGTTTCTTTTTATGGTATGGAAAACACAGATCCAGGGAGATGTGTGAAAACTAAGGCCAATGGCATATTTGAGCATTATCCACTTATTGTGAATATAGGTGAACCATTGTGGTCCACTCTGACCCACAGTTCAAAACTCTCTCTCTCTCTCTCTCTCTCTCTCTCTGTGTGTGTGTGTGTGTGTGTGTGTGTGTGTGTTTATTAAATGTACTACTTTCCAATGGGCTTGATTGTTCCCCTGAAACACTGAGTGAGCAGAAAGTCACACCGCTTGTCAAAATGGGTCAAAGAAGGAAGACATGAAGCTCTTTCTCTGAACTGTGGAGGAAACTGACCTTCCAAACAGCGAAGACTTTTCTTTAGTAAAAGGGTGGAATCTTCATTCCCACACTTGACTTTGACTTTGAACATGTGACTTGCTTCACCTAATAGAAGGAGGTAGAGATAACAGGGTAGCAGCTTTAGGAGCCTGGGGATTAAAAAGCCTGGAATGGGGTCTTTGCATGAGGACCCCTATATACCCATGCTGACATAAACCTGATGCCAGGGCACATCGCTATAAAATAGTAACGATAATTACAATATGTGAAAAACACGTGCTTTGACTAGTGTGTTAGTCAGCTGTTCTCTACTGTGACAAAACACGGGATGCAACTTATAAAGAGATATAAGGTTACTTCCCACTTTTTCTTCTATCAGGTTCAGTGTGGTTAGATTTATGTTGAGGTCTTTAATCCATTTGGACTTGAGTTTTGTGCAGGGTGACAGATAAGGGTCTAATTTCATTCTCCTACACGTTGACATCCAGTTATGCCAGCACCATTTGTTGAAGATGCTTTCATTCTTCCATTGTATAATTTTAGCCCCTT
>PVIU01017889.1:0-40568 GCA_004026605.1 Ondatra zibethicus
GGAAATTGGGAATCAACCTACCTCAGGATCCAGCAATACCACTCTTGGGAATATACCCAAGAGAAGTCCAATCATACTACAAAAGCATTTGTGCAACTATGTTCATAGCAGCATTGTTTGTAATAGCCAGAACCTGGAAACAACCTAGGTGCCCCTCAATGGAAGAATGGATCAAGAAAGTGTGGATTATATTCTCATTTCTTTACTAATGTGTTTCAAGTAGCTGAAATGGTCCCTAAGATATTTGAGGTATGCAATGAATATGTGTTGAAACAGTAGGCAAAATCATGTCTCCCTGACTAGAAATGTGAGTTGTAGATAGGTATGGAGAATGTAATTGCTCAAAGGTCGTTGAAATATTCACAATAAAATTCAGAAGATTTGGAGCTAAAATTGCAGCGAGTTGGTGTAATTGATCCTGAAGAACTTCAAATATGCTGACAAGACCTGGAGTAGGATTATGAGAGAGCTATTTGTTTGACCAGGGTTGTTGTTATCATAGATAATTCCTAAATAAGATTAACTAGAGCAATAAGGCACAGTACACTGTGCTATATCAGGATAATCTTTGAGGACTCATCAAGGATAGAGAACACAGCTGACCAGAATCTCTGAGGCACCAGAGTAAATGCAGAGAATAACCAGAGGAAATGTTACTATGCTAGGTGTTTTAATTCCATTGCAGACTTGGAATCAATGGATGGCATGCATACTTTCAGAAAACTAGAGATTTTATGTTTGACTGGTTAAAATAAAGCAACCTAGCCACATCTTGAGATCGCAGAACTCTACTCTCTGTTACTTCATAAATTGTGGGTGAGTAGGGATTAAACATTGAATAACCATTAAAGACTAGGCATACTACCAAGACAGACAGATGATAGATAGATAGATAGATAGATAGATAGATAGATAGATAGATAGATAGACAGATAGATAGATAGATAGATGATAGTTAGACACAGATAGATATATGGATGGATAGATAAATAGATAAAATAAATAGAGGGAATAAATTTACACAGTTAGAAAAAGTGAATACAAATAATCAAAAAGGAGTAAAATGAAGAAGAACTTAATATATTATTCAAAATTCTAATTTAGGGATGCTCCTTATCAAATGTAAAATGCTGTAGTTTGCATACAGTCTTCTGAGTAGCAATTTAAACCCATTACGAGATAGCACTGTGCACTGACTGACATGGTAGAAACCTAAAGACTCAGGGCAATACCTTTCATAGAACAGGAAATTTGTATCAAATATTTCCAAATAAGTTAATCATATTCTTACTCATATTCCAGTAATTAATTTATACACCTATATTGGATGAAGTGCACAAAAACTTCATAGTAGCATAATGTATGCATAATGTTGTAAACCAACCAAGTGTACCTGAATAAGAAAATGATCACCAAAATAGAGCAACATGCATGAATGGGAATTTTGCTGGATTTCATGGAACAATGTTCTGATAACTGAAGCAACACTGAAGATTTTGAAGTCAAGAGTTTTGCTCCAGGACTAAATGTGTTTGTGATCTTCCAGGCACAAGCAAAGGTAAGGATATATTTTTAAGGATAAAATTTGCATAGACTGCTTCTTAGAGGAAAGTTATCTTCACAGCATACATGGCCACAGCTTTGTACACACACAGAATAGTTTTCTGGAGTGAATGATTTTCAATGAGTTGCATACACCTAGGTCATCCATCTTCACTTCATATCTGTATTTCCAGTACAAGCATTCAGAGGTATCCTTAGCGATACCTTGATTGAGAAGCCAACAACATTTAGCTTCCTTTCCATTGCCCCTACAAATATGCCCTGGTCTACATAATATAAATAAATAGTCAAGAGGCATTCTTCAGGTATTCTCAATATGGAGTGTATGATAATTACTTCCATATGTGTTGACCCATATGAATATTCATACCTGGAGAACAACAGGTCAAGGTGAAGGCCTAGATTCAGGTTATATATACACCTCTCTAATTCTTTCTTCTCACTTGTTATTTCTCTCTGAGAGCAACTACAGGAATTGGAATTCTCTCCCCAAGTCGTACTGTAGAAATTCAAATGTCATTTCCCCAAAGCTAGTAATAAAGCTTGAAATTTTTCCATAGCTTTCCCAAATCTGTCTGTGTAAAGCTGACCATAAAAATATTTTATTTGCCTTGTTTTATTACAGTTTAAAAGACCCTTACTCCATTGAGGAAGAAATACTATATACTACTCAAGAAGATTATGAATAAAAGGCCTTGATGATTTTTCCTTCAGACTGCCTAGTACATCATATCATTACATCCTGGCAAGTACTATGTGAGACATATGGCTGCTTTTATTTAATTGAATTGAACTATAAAATGGATGATCCATCTCTGATCTTTCAGTCATCCACTTGAAAGTCACAAAAATGTGTGATAATTCAGAATTAAAATATGCTTCTCTTATTAACCTAATTTTAGCTATTGGGATGTTAGTAATAATATTTTTACATTTGTAGCAACAGATTCTTCATTCCATCTTCCATTGCTGTATCCTCTTTTAGTAATAATATACTTGGTGGCATTTGGAAACAAGGGGCGCCTTCGGCCTTTTTCTAGCATTGCCTTGTTAACTTTGAGCTTGAGTATCAGTATAGTCCACTCTACAGGGAGCCAGGTTTTGACCCATGAATCTCACAAATGTTGTGCTATAAAGAAGTGATGAACTGGCACATATATGCATGATTTAAATTATCTGAAGTACAAAACAGTAAAGATAAACTTGAAAGAAAGTCAAAAAATTTATTTCTCTTGGCTGGGGAAGAGTAAAGATGGTGGTGAATTTCACAGGAAGGAGTACAAGAAAGACATTAGAGTCTTCTCAGCAAAGAAAACATGGGTCACAATTAATCAAATTATACATGTGATACTTGTTCATGTAATTAGACAAAATATTCACCTCAAAATTATAAATAAAATTAAAATGACTCTAAAAATTTTGGGAAATTTATCAATATATCTTAAAATCATTATTTAGAGTTTTCAAAAGTTAAATTCAAGTCAAATATAATTACAGCAAATAAATTGAATTTTAATATATGCAGGTTACAAAGTTTGTACAAATGAGAAACCTGCCGAATTCTTTCTTGGCTTTCATTGTAATTATAATCACCTTTGTTTATGCAAAGTTTATTATTTCTAAATTGCTCACTGGGGGCCTGATTAAAAATGATGTGCATGCCCCTCATTCTTTAGTTCAGTAATGGTGCCTCAAAGAAGGGGGAAAAGCTTATCATGCACCCAAATTAATTAAATTTTATAGGCTAGCTGTTCATTAAACTGCCTCTGATAGTGCAACTCTATCCATTTTAGTTTTACTACTGGGAGGTGAGAAATGTAAGGAAGGTCTGAAAATGGAAAATAAAATTACAGTAAATTAATACTGCCCACTGTGATAGAACCACAGGCACAGTGGCCAACATTACGCACACAACAGAGAAAAGAAACATTCTCAAATCAGGAAACTTTCTATTTAATGCTATCCAGCAAATGTTCCTTGTAACAACATTTGTTTAGGATCTTCAGTGCATGCTTTATCCCCTGTTTTTCCAGAATACTTTACATATTGTAGCATAGGTAGAAACTTAGTAGCTGTTTCCAATGTTCCTTAAGATTCAAACAAGAATTATGCAAAATGAATAAATGAATGACATCACAAAATAAAATTGGATCAAGATCAACTTCACTTATTAACAATTAGTATAAAAACTGTAAGCCTAGTGTCCTTTGATGTCATTGTTTAAACTTGTAGGAAGAAAATATCTTCTAGTGTTATGGTGGATTTTACTGCAAGGCTAGGTCTTAGATGGACCATAAAGTATAGAGGAAAGCCAAGACTATTTTCAACACTTATAGGTGTGTTAAATCAACATTCCAATGTATAGATAAAGAAATAGTAAGAACAATGTGAAGAGGAGTGACTTTAGGAGTAGATATAGGTAAAGACATAGAAGATTCTGTAGGTGGTATGAACTGGAAGTATGTGTGCTATAGCATTAGGTAGGTTAAGTATCAAGACAGCTATGTGAACTGTTAAATACACAATGAGAATGAAATATAAAATAATAGGATTTATAAAAATTAAGTTAATAAGATATTCTCAAAATAAACTCCCATTAGTTTTCATTAACTTTCTAAGGATTTTATCTCTCATGATAATTACATTTAGCATCAACCTAACAAGGTAATAAGTGGCAGGTAAAAATTTTAGAAAAACATACCATTTGAGTTAAAGAAAATAGTTATTCTTCTTATCCTTTTTAAAATTCTATATTCCATGGCTGTTCAGCTGTGTGGGTCTTTGAATTACAAATTGAATTACAAAGTATACAAAGTTTGTACATCAGCTTGACAGCCTCATTTTTATATCACCAGCTAGTGAATGATGCCACAGTTATCAATAATAAATAGTCTCCAGACAATGGACCAGTTGTCGAGATGCATACAACCTATGCAACTTCTAGGGACTCAGAGACCTACACAAATACACAAGACATCAATATATATATATATATATATATATATCTTTTTTATAGAAATGTGTTTATTTAAATTCAATAATATAGTAAAAAATCCAAACCATTAAATACCAAAGACAATTTTCTACTAGTCAATGTATTAGAAGGAAGTATATATATATATATATATATATATATATATATATATATATATATATCACTTTGTAACAGGTGCAGATAGACTTGCATCAAACCATTATTAAAAGCAATAGAAAATATAACAGCACACATGTCTGTCGCAGAAAAGTATCAGAAGTCAAGGGATTCCAGGCACGGGAAATCTTCCTGCATCAATTTTGAACCACCTTGCTCTCTCTGAAATGAATAGCTCTACAAGATGAGTTGACTTAGATTTCCCCATTGGATAGACAGCCTTAGGTCATGAAATTAATTTGTGTCTTCTTCCCCAACCACTTCTACTACATATACAGTATTTGTTATATAAAAACACTCTTCAAGTGATCAAAGATGACAGTAATTTCAGAATATATCAGCAACTTCACGGATATCTATTTAAGTTTCTTCTGAATTAAAAGGAGATGCCAGTTATGGGAATTCATTCTCTGTTATGGAAACTTAAATGAAGAAAACCTTAAGATGTAAAAACACAAGTTCCCTCTTTTATACTTCACATGACCTCAGTATTTTCCCTGAAGACTCACCTTTAGATATTAATATACACTATCCCAGAGAGGTCCCGGGCATCTGCCTTTACAGAAAGTAGTGAGGTACATGAAATACAAAACCCTTGCTTCTGATTTCTGTAAATCCAGTTTACATTATTTCCTTGGTAGATTGTTGTATCAGGAAGAGATTATGTAGTGTCCAAGTTACAGGACATTTACATAAATCTATGCAAAGCTTGTGTCTTTATGCCTTTTGCAACACCTCTTCCTTTCACAATCACTAGTGGACAAGGAATTGCACCTTATAATATTATTCTTATTTCTCAAATGACATCGAGAAATTCCACTATACAAAAGACATAGATTCTATATTGCTTCCAGTCTTCAGTCACAAAGAAGATACCCAAAATATCCTTGTACATTCAGTACTTGCAAAACATTACCTTCATTAAATTGTTATTCAGTCTATTATAGACCTAGAATGCCACCTCTGCTTTCACAACTGGCATACTTTAACACTTTATATGACACACACACACACATATATATATATAAACTTTTAATTTTACTGCATTTTGGGAAGAAATTAAACAAGTTCATTTCCCAGGTCACATTTATTAAGTCACATCCATGGAACACAATATTGTTGCAACTGTGGGATAATTTGCATATAAAATTAATGAAACAATATAGTAATTTCTGAGATTTTTAGTTAAAATAAAAGAGCTGAAACATTGCAAAGTCCTCAGATGCTTATGAAAATATATGCAGTCTTCTGCTTCTGAAGTCATTGAACATTTACTGGTTCATGTTTATTACTTGGTTGTTTTAATTCTTGCCTTGTCTTCTGATTATTCTTTATGATCTTGTATATAAATATTTTAATAGGTAGCAAGAAGAGGATTTAAAACCTTGATAAACTGACAAAAATTTATACACTTCTTATTTTACCAATTCATTTAAAATATATGAAACAACTGAATTCCACAAAGTCTCTAAAATTATTGTAGCAGCTTTATGCTGATTTGTAAAATTTGTTTTAATAGGTCAAGTTAGCTATGTTCTACATAGAAGAAACTTTCATATTTTAAATCTCTAAATAAAGCAGATAACAGTTAATATATGCTACCATAACAGTGAAATTTGCTGAATAGTTACTTTTAATAAGTTTATTTTTATTTCATTCGTGGGTACTGTATTTACATTATTTATTCCTTCCCTCTGTTCCCTTAAAATGCTTCGGAGTCTTTCACTCCTCAAATTTAGGTCCTCTTTCTCTTTTTTTATTGACACATAAACACACATGCACATACATATGAAAATATATATATACATTTATATATATTTTATTTATATATATATTTAATTTTGAAAAATTTGAAATTTATGCCCTGGCAATGCTGAAGCATGCATGGGCTGCCCATATATGGTGATTCTGTTGAACTTGTTCATATTGGATTTCATGGTCCAAGTTGATGACAATGACTGACCAGGTCTCTTCCTCATGTATATATATATGTACACACACACACACACACACACACACACACACATTTTTAAGACTGAACACTTGGCATTAGATAGCCAATTAGGGGGCTCATCACCGGGGAAGACTAATTTGTCTTTTGTCAGCATTTATTTATTGCCTAGAGCTCTGTGAAGTTTTCCCATCAATTTTGGTATATCAACTGGTATTGGAATAATTCAAGTCTTGTTTATGAATCGTTTCTATTGATCCTTCACAGTTGCAGCTTTCCTGTCTTATAAAGAAGACACAATCCCCCAGTTAACACTTTAGTCCTTTCATTCTTAGAATCCTTCAGCTTCCTCTTCAGCGATGATACCTGAGCTTTAGGTATAGATGTTCCCCTCTAGATGTATATAATATGGGAGTTGGACATCCCAGCTCCAGTTAGCTGTTATCTGTATTTGACCAGTACTGGCTTTCAGTAATGTAGTGTCTTTGAAAGGAGTTAATTTCATGAAGAGTATGATCTACACTTATCTGTGTAGATCTACACATAAACATAAGTACTTATAATTCAGTTAGCAATTATACTTGTTTAGAAAAGTGGTAGTAGTAAACCCTTTCTAAGATAAATGACTACACAAACAAAATGTAATTGACTTTGTTTTCAGTACCAGGAATGAATTTACTCCTATTAAAAGGGTCTAAGTCTAATGAGAGAGCAGCTGGTTACTGCCAAAATGTAAAAGTCACCATTGTACCATTAAAATATATTGTTATCCTGCTTATTGTTTGGTCACTGTCTGGTCATTGCTAGATAGGACTATTAATTATTTTTATCCCTTGTCATCTTTCATAGAACCTTGCTGTGTACTAAAGGTTAGTCCTCAGGAAATCTTTCTTGACCCAACTTGATTCATCTGAGTGCTGTATACAAACAAGTCTTGGTGTTTTCAGACACAGGGGCCTTTCCTTCAAATTCTGAGTAGCAATAAATGCATATATATATATGAGTCTCTTAAACCCCCTTAACCAAGAACACAAAAGGATTTTCAGAGGTTGCAGTCTACTATGGCCGGGCAGCTTTCTCCAAGACAGGCAACATGAGGGACTCCCTTCCTGGTAAAGACTTCCTACTCTCCTACTCACTACCTGCCTTTAACTGGAGAATGTCTCTAGGCCTGGAGGACTGACCTTTTCTGAAAACTTTCTCTGGGCCCAGATGCCTGTTTTCTTTCTAGAATGACCCTTGGCATGGTTGCCTGCTAGATTTTCCTTGCTGCCCACATGGTAACTTAGACTTGTACTAGGAGCTTTACTATAGGACTCTACTGTGACATACAATGCATTATAATAGGAGCATGCTGTTTAATGCCCACTAAGGTTTGTTCCAATCCTATATATTTCCTATACTGGAATAAATACTAGAATAAAGTGTTGTCCCACTGAAGTCATATTCCAGGGGACTATCTCCATAATTTCTATAACCATCTGAACCGTGTTTCCTGGTTCTACCCCCTGCACCCTCATGAACAATTGCCCAATTATCCCCTAGGGAGAAGGAGACCAGCAGCTTTCTCATGCCTGGAAATGAATATTTGATTAGATTATCTACATCACATACAAATAATATTAACACCACAAGTGACAAAAATTTGCAGATGTATGTAAGCAAGTACATTTATATAATATATGTGATTTTATGTACAAAATAATTCCTTATAGCTCTTTCAAATGATTTTAATACTGTTTATCTCTCCTAGCTCCCACTCCTGGTTAAAGGTGCCTCTACCCATTCCCTCCCTACTAGCACCTGTATCCTGCTTGTCCTCTGAAGTGCTCTCTCCCTAAACATAGGCTTTTCACTGCCCTTGATTCTGTAGTTTTCCCAGGTTTTATACTCACATGTGAAGAGGTGCATCTAGGAATAGGAAATAGGCAAGAATATGCAGCTTTTGTCTTTCTAGACCTGGGTTGCCTTAAAATTCTAAAGGAAAAAAATATCCTTACTGTCAAATGACATAGCAGAAGCCTTGTAGGAGAACCGCGAGTCATATTTTAACCTCTACTCTTGATAATATGTAATTCAAATGAGTGAATATTTCCTTAATGGGGAGAATAAATTGCTCAAACTGACAAACATCACAGTGCTGTTTAGATTGTGCATAGATCTTTTATACATGCAGCCAGTTCTACTGCAAATGTCCATCCATTCACAGAAAGATATACAGATAAGCAACTTCTCCATGTGCATTCCACTTCAGCATGGACTTTTTTAGGAACATCTGTTATGATATTTGACACATTTCATTCCATTTGCTCAAAACTGTTTCTCTGCCTTCCTTACCACCTTCATTTTATGTAGTTAGGCTCTAGTGAAATGTCCAGATGTGTCCCAATTTATGCTGAATAATTTAAATTTAGTTTACTTTTAGAATATTTATATTTAAGAAAATCTGTAGTCATATTCTGAATAAAGATAATTTTGAGAAAATATTATATCAAATATGCTTTTGTTTAATTATGTTTACCTAGTCACACCTTTCCAAAATAATTTAAGACATAACAGTAATTCATAAATTTGTTTGTAGACCCAAATTTAATGTTTCTTCATATTTTTCTCTTTACTTTCCAATTCCTCTTTCACTTTCTTATTTCTAAGAACAAGTTTATATTATAATGAGAAAAATGGATAAATCCATGTACATTTCTGGTTATACAAAGTAAACATGGTATTTATCATGAGTAAATGAGACAATGTTCAGATTTTTACTTAATATGTAATGTCTCAAATCCAATAATATATAAAAATCAGCCATCTAAAAATAATTAATATATTGTCCTATTCCTTAAAGATTAGTTTAACTTCATTTAATACAATTAAATTTATCCTTTGATCTGACTATGTAAATATTTATTGCAATAATGTCTTTATTATTATATTTGTTTATGCACATTTATATGTACATACATGGGACTGCATATATGACACAGAGAATATGTGGAAGTCAGAAAACTTCTTGAGAGAATTGATTCATTCCTTCTACTATGTGGATTCTGGGGTTCAAACCCAGGATTTCAGTTTGTTGATAGACACTTTTATCCACCTAGCTACCTCACCTGTGTACTAGCGATTGCCTCAGTGTTGAAGGTCTGTACTGCTTTTATATAAACAATTATTTAGAAATTATTTCACAAATATTCTGACATCTAAACTAAATACAATACAGAGTATAACAGAAACATTACGTTTTAAACCTGTCATAGAAGGAATATGTGTACCCCCTTCAGATTCATATACTCAATCAAAAAGCCCCAATGGTGGCACAAGGAAATCTGTTCTCTGGGAGGTAATTAGTTTAAGATGAGTTCAAGAATATGGAGTCCCATGACAAGAGTAGTTTCCCTGAAAGAAAAAGCTTAAAAATCAATGTTGGATGCCTCCATGGTGGCATCAAGGATCAAATGAAAAGTAAAGATTGTAACAGCCTAAATGCCTGTACGAGAAGAGGCCTCACAGTGTATTGTATGTTGCTGAGACCTCGTGGTCTTATAATTATTCAAAGCAGACTTCTTTATTCCAATCTACCTAGCTCATGATGTTTTGTTATTGCCATCAAGAATGAGGATTAATAGAACATAATTTCTATTCTATGTAAAAAAAAATTACTCTAGTAAGACATTTTATCCCCACACTCTCATTCTCTCACTATTGTTTTGTACATTTCCTTAAATAATACAAAAACATCCAAATGACTTAATCAGTCTGTTTAAGAAAATTTGCTCTAAATGCTTGATGATGTACAAAGTTTTAGAAAATAACACACTTGCTACCTTTAATATTTCAAAACAATCAGTTCCTAGTACCTTCTAAGCATCTCCTGAAGTTGATATGATGGAAATAGAACAAGTTAATATGCCAGAATATTTGAAGTTATTGTTAAAAGTCAATCATATTCCTTAAGTAAATGGTCCTCAGATCCCAACAGAATTTTGATTAATATTCAGTGCTATACAATAGTTGATACTGATAACTTGATGAGAAAATAGTTTTTTACATTTTATTGTGCTGTGGAGTTGGCAATAAACTTATTCTTCTTTCCAAAAATAATATAAGTCATAATAACAAAAAAGCATCTATGTGAAGTGTAAAATTAATGTTATATTATTTCTGAATATTAAAACATTACAATTATATGAATATAGAAATAAAACATAGGATGGCTTTTGGATGACATGATTACTGCTTTGAAGGGGTGGAAAGATAATTTTAAGACAAGGTTAGAAAGAATGCAACATTGGTTGCATTTTAAGAGTATTGGACAGCTTTCTATTTTAAATTTTCTTAGAATTCTAACATAACTCTATATAATTATGCCTACACTGGCACAATAGTATGAATGTAAATAAAATTTATTTTCTTGAGAAAAAACCTCTTGCCTAGGCTAACTTTTAAGTCAGAGAAATCAAAGTAGAATAAGAGGACTATAATGTTTCTGCACTAGTATATAAGTAAGTATATAATTTTTCAAGGTTGCAAATCAATTGTCTAACCTACAAAACTGATTTGATATTTAAAAAATTACTTTAAGATGTACCTAATAAGGCTCTGCATGTCTGTAGATTTGCAAATACATGCTTTTATACAAGATATGATTGAGATTATACCTTTATATAAAAGCTTTCCATAATGAGCACTGTTTTTAACTGCCTAACACCCTACTCATCTTGCATGGCTCTACTTATCCTGACACTATTCAATTAACCTGTCATCTGATGCTGCAACAAAGGACACAACAAATAGCAATACATGTACATTGCTTCTGAGATCACTGGGCTATGGTAAGTACATTACTTGTACCTACTACACTCATCTGCTTTGTGTTTGGTTAAATTCCTCTCAATAGTCCAACTCACCATGTTTGTTCTAATACCAATAAGCCTTGTTGGTCAAAACAACTGACCACACACAAAGAATATGAGAGTCGGAACCATAATATTCTAGCAACATTTTTTCTCTTGCATATAAATATCCAAAACCTTAATAAGATATCCTGAATATTTATGCATATATCTTTGGAATAATTGGTCTCAATCCATTCCTCCAAGATTGTTTTTCTTATAGCTAATATGTCTAATTAAACCATTTATTGCTCAAATGATATGATCAGCATTCAGTTTAATTTTAAGATATCTCTCTTATCTCTACTTGAAGACAAGGTCTCTCAAATTAGTGGGATAATAAAGTGTTCTCTTTAAATTCTATAACTTCCTAACTGGGGTTCACTCAATATTACTCTGCAGGGAAATATTTTTTTGGGGAAAAGGAGTATCTTTTACTTGTTTGAAGAGGTATTTTCTGCTTCATTGTTTATTTATGTAAAAATAACTAATTCTTTAACAGTAGCCAGTAAGTAATGTGACTGATATTAAGTGATTTTACTACATGGACTTTAAGAGATCGTTGTTGTTGTTGTTGTTGCAATTAAGAGATGTTTTACTGTTAATCATAGAGACATCTGTGTGAAATTTATTGTCTTTCAATCTGATAAATGAGGTACTACATTTTGTGTAAAGAGGAAGGAGCCTAACCTTCCCTACATAGAAAATTTTGGATGTGACAAATTTGGAGTATGTATCATGGGTAAATATTTTGTTGCATGAAGATCTCCCACTAACTAAAACATTGCCTCTAGGAGGGATGAGATGAGTTCTTTCTTTTTTATATTTATTAAAACTATCTTTTCTGATTTTACATTCCTATCCCACTTCCCACTTTCTCCCCTCCTCCTGCTCCTCCCACCATCCCCCCACGCTACCCCCATCCACTCCTCAGAGAGGGTATTCCCATGGGGAGTCAAAAAATTCTGACACCATCACTTTGAGGCAGGACCAAGTCCCTCCCTTCTATATCTAAGTATGGTGTCCATCCAAAGAAAATGGGCTTCAAAAAGTCATTTCAAGCACTAGGTGTGTGGCCCCACAACACAATGACTGCCCAAGCCACACAACTGTCACCCACATTCAGAGGACCTGTTTGGTCATATGCAGGTTCCCCACTATCAGTTCAGAGTTAGTGAGCTTCCACTAGCTCAGATCAACTGTTTTTGTGGGTATCCCTATCATGGTCTTGACCTCTTTGTTCATATTTTGCTCCTCTCTCTCTTGGACTTGTCTCTGGAAGCTTGTTCCAGTGCTTAGTTGGGGATCTCTGCATCTGCTTCCATCAGTTGCTGGATGAATTTTCTGTGTTTACAATTAAGGCAATCATCAATCTGATTACAGGGCAAGGCCAGTTCACTCACCCTCTCCACTATTGCTCAGGGTCTTAGCTGGGGTCATCCTTGTTGATTCCTAGGAATTTCCCTGGTGCCAGGTTTTAAGCTAGCCACATGATGGTTCCCACAATCAAGATATTGCTCTGTCCTTCCTGCATCTCGACCATCTGGTTCCTTATGCTCTTCTCCTCCCTCCCTTTCCCCTCCCTCTCCTCTCTCACCTTTCCTTCTGTCCACCCCCAACACTCCCAATTTTCTCAGTTCTTGTCTATAGTCCTTTCCCAAGAGGATCCATGTATGTCTCCCTTAGGGTTCTCTTTGTTAGACCCAGAAAGACAAACATGGTATGTATTCACTCATAAGTGAATATTGGATGTAAAGGAAAAGATAACCAGCCTATAGTCCACCTCCCCATGGAAACTAGGTAACAGAGAGATGAGTTCTTAAATTAAGGAAACTAAACCACCTTTCAGATCCAGAAGAAAGGAAACAAGATTCACAATGCCCCTCTCAATGCTATATAGGCAGTAAATATATAGTTACAATAACAGGAAAATGTATCTTTATACATATATTGTGCTATATATGTGCATATTTCATATTACATTTACATTAATGCCTAGCAAAATTTTTGAGGCAAGAATTATATCTGAAGAAAAAAACAACAGGGATGAATATTTAACAGAGTTGACTTGGAAACTTCTTTCTTTCGTTTTTATTTTTAGCATAATTTATTTTTCAATTTTATTAATAGAAGATATTGTATTTATCACATATTATAAGCACACAGTTCTCATCTATGTAAACATGTGTATGGATAACACAAATGTACTTATAAATAGCAGTGATTCTAGTTGATATTGTATCAAGTGTTTTTTTATCTGTAAATGTGGATGTATCTTAAAAATTACCTTCCATATTTGACAGTTTAAAAATGGTAGAAGTCAAAACCAAATATATAAAGGTAATTATATAATTTTCCCCTTTTAATGTTTCTAGTATTTCATATCCATGTTTCAAGGCAAAATAGTCACATTCATTTAATTTAGTACTAGATACTTCTCTGTAGCTGAAGTCAAATGCTTAATAAGGTTCTCTTTAATCTCTCTAATGCTAATTTAGCTTTTAAAATGTAACCTATCTGACAACTTTCATCTCTTAATTTAATGCACTGGCAGTCTGCTAGACATCCCTTACTTAGTTCTGGCCATTCTCAGCCTTATCACCTGTGAGCATCTTTCTGTCTCTGCCTTAGCATGCAATTACGCAGTCGTTAGTGGTTTTATTTCTCTCTCTTCACAGCACAGCACTGATATGGGAGCATCCATGGGAAAGGCAGCATATCTCTAAGAGGAGAAGGATCTTCTGTGACTCTGAGCCTGACTGTCAGCATCAGAGAAGTATCTCATGTCAGACTGTGCTGAGATAATGCTTCCTCAACCCTGGCATTTATTCCAAATAGGCAAATCTTCAAAACACATATAATCGTAGAATCCATAATTATGAAAGAAGACAAAAACAAGAAAAAAACGATAATTTGTATTCTATTGAAAAATAGTATTTTAAGATTTGTGAATCTCCTTCTCTCCCCTCTTCCCATCTGGGAATAAGTGAGCCTGATGCAGATTCTTGAATAATTCATAAGAGAAGAATAAAAGATTCATCAATAAAAACAGGGTCAAGTTTTCCGGGTGAGGCTTAGAAGATAAGTATGTGTGAGAACAGCATCAGAGGAGAGCTTTGTATTTTGATGCCCAACTTAAATTTTCTTCCTATTTGAATCTTCGTTAATAACTTAATAGAGTAAATTTCAACCTCAGCACAATGCCTGCGATATTTCAGAATTGCTACCTTTAATGTTTTTATTTTTTTAAATATGGCTCTTGGGAAAAATTCTTTCCTGCTTCTGAAATCGTTTTTCACTATATTATTTTATAAGAACCACTCAAATTGCCATTAAAAAAAGCAGCATTGGTTGTGTCAGAAGGTGCAGTAAAGACTCCATTGTAAACATGTCTTGTCAATTACCTATAATATGATATCTCCTTAAAAAAACTACATTTGAGCTGCATAATACATACATTTGATGAATCTATATGTAAACACAGCCATGTGATGGAATGCAAAGGACACACTTTATTGGAGTAAAGAAAAAAAAATATTAGCCAGTGTCCCCTACCACGGAGAAGTTACAAGAAACCTGTCAAGTTTCTGCCACACAAACATAGGCATTCCAGATGCAGTAAAACTGCAAAAGCCAGATAAGGGCACTTGACATTAGTGATAAGTCATATCTGTTGCCTCAAACATATCCCTAATATATTGACTATAATTAAAGTAAAATGTTTAGTTAAAATTACAGTGTCAATGAATGACATAAATTTGGAGTTCACATATGTGAGGAAAAAGTCATTCTGTATTCTTGGGTTGATATCTAAAATTTCAATGTAAAAGCTGAACTTTGAAAGTTCAATAGGAAACTATTGAATTATTTGGGAAATTTTTAAATCAATAGACTGTTTGATACTGGACATTTTAAACAATGATCTTAATTTAAATTATGGCCCACACACAGAAAAGATGAAGTAATGTAAAGAAATCACATTCCTTATTTTTTTCTCTTTCCACTCTTCCTATATGCTAACAATGCTTCTTATCATTAGTATTTGCCAGAGGCTGTGGAAATATACAGCATATGACAATTGATAATTTCAATGTCAATCCACCCAAGGAGTGACTCTGATGGAGTAGTGCGTAATCTCTTGAGATTATACATGTAATCTCATGATTACATCTCAATCTTATGGGTACATATATCTATGGGTGGTTAGGAAGATGGCTTTTAATTTAGTTATATAATTTTAATGTATAGAATATGTGCTGTGACATGCTTCATAACTAGATCTGATTGTTCCTCGAGGACTGTAGACACTTAAAATCATGCTTTGTTCTTTTTCTCAGACTAACTATAGACAATTACGTCACCTTTACCTCATAGCAAGTTAAAACTAGACTAAAAGCTCTTTGTAAATGTTACAGGTACACACAAGATCAGAGTTGCAGATGTCTAACAAGGTTGCTACACACAGCACCTGAAGAAAAGATGCCAATTCTTCACTTTGCTAACGATAGACCTATGTTTCAAAGTTTGTTGCTGAGCACAGTGCCTCCCCTCTTGCCATGATCTTACTCTTATAACCTTGTAACCTTGTGTTGCCATGGCAAAGTCTCATCTCCCTAATACTTAGCCCAGGAATGTGCTTTTGACTAATGAGAGGTAACTCTAGTAATTTTTTATCACATGAAAGGTTCCTGTAAGAATAAGTGATTTTAGGCTAAAGAAGAGGAGAAAAAGCTGGAGGAATTAAAAGGAGGAAAGGAGAAGTAGAATAGAAGAAACAGAACAATAAAGAAATTGATTTGAAACAATTGTGTCAAAGAGCTCCTTATCCCTTAGATACCCAAAGAAAAAGTCATTTTGCTTGTTGGAGCTTTCAGTCAGAACCCTGAAGAGAGCCTTCGGCCTGGACCCCAAAGGCTCTTGCTAAGTATTAATTAAAGAAGGAACAATATTCACAATCTTAGTCCCCAAATCAGCAAATTTTAAAAGCATTCTAGATATTTAACCTTATTTTTTTCTGAGGAAACTTACTTGTAATTTGGAACTATGGTTAACCATAACTTGTTGTGTTTTTCTAAAACAGATTCCTAAAGTATTTTCCATCTTACCAAGAATAGGACACTAAGTTTAATTAATCATAGAAACATATATCATAATCTATGAACAACTTTGAAGCATTTATTATTGAAAATTTACTGTTATGACATACATAAAAATACATCTTTGATTTGAAATTCCATAGGCTGCTATTTACAGTAAGCTTTATTGTTTCTTAATAATTTAGTACTTTTTCTAGGATATTTAAGATTTTCTGACACAATCTTCCTTCATTTAGTTTTTCATAGGGAAATGACAATCTAGATGTCCCTCAACAGAAGACTAGGTAAATAAAATATGGTACATTTATACAGTGAACTCTTACTCAGATGTTAAAAATGACATCATAAAATTTGCAGGCAAATATATGGAACTAGAAAATATGTTTCTGAATGAGGTAGCCCAGATCCAAAAAAATATAGTATATATTCACTTGTATGTTCATACTAGCTGCTAAGCAAATGATAACCAAGCTGCAATCTGTAGACCCAGAAAGCTTATGTATAGTAGAAGTTTCTAGGATGGAAACATGATTCTTTCTAAGAGAGAAAAACAGAACAGATTTTATGCATGAATTGGGGGTGATGAGGACTGGAATGGGAGAATTAGGAGGGGAACAGGAGAGGATGTGGGGATGAGGGAGAGAATGTGGAGAGATACAGTTGGAACTGAGGGATCTCTGAGGGGATGTTATGGCAACATAGTATATTATAAACTTTCTGAAATATACGAATTTGATCCTACTTTGGTTCCCTAATAATAGGGAATACATAGTCTCAACTGGTCATCTCTTGGTGACCAAATGAGGCTTACAGTAGTAGGACTGGGTTGCTTTCAATTGAGTTATTGGCCAAGGTGGTTACATGAAAATTCCAAACAACTCAGTGTGCTGCTAAGACAATATGTTGCTCTCTTCAAACTCACAGCAGGGTCCCATTTAAATGGCAACACACATAGAACTCATTGAAAATGGAGAATTCTAGTGGCTGCCTACATGAAGCCTTCACCTATACAGTCTAATTTTATGGTGTATAAAGGTACTCTTCAGGTTGTCCAAAAAAAAAAAAAAAAAAAAAAAGAAGAAGAAGAAGATAACCACCAACAGAGCCACAAAAACTTTCTTACAATTTGTGGTGCAAATGGTTACACAGAACTTGTGGAAGTAGCCAATAAACATTTGGTTTGACTTTAGACCTACTCCAGAAGAAAGAATCCATTGCTAAAACTGTTTTCGCAAGCAAGAACCAGAGATTTGATGTCCCAGAGAATAAAATTAATCCAAACATTAGTCGTCATACACACACACATATGTATATATACATAAACATACTGATCCAATATACATATTAACACATATATTTAATTATATAATATATTATGTATATGTGAGTACTGACAAGTCCAAGATATTCTTTTCTACTCATAGATCAGTACCTTATTCAGTCATGATCAGAGAAGCTTTCTTTGGTAGCAGATGGGAACAGATGCAAATAAGACATTATGCTGAGAGAGAATCTAGTAGGGATGTGTCCATTAAAGATCTCCACTCAGAACACAAGTAACCCCACGGAAGAGGAAACAGAAAGAGTGTAAGTGTCCTCCATCTTCAGAGGAAACAGAGGACACCAAAAAAAAACAGGTCCTCTTAATCAACTATACAGGGTACACAGGAACTTAAAGAAAGTGAAGCAGTAAGTACAGGGCCTACCCGCACTTACAGGATCTCTCCAATTTTGTTATGTTTAGCTTAGTATTTTTGGGGGACTCATGACTGTGAGAACAAGTGGGTCTCTGGCACTGTTGTCTGCTCTTGAGAACTTTTTCATTCCGTTGGATTGTCTTGTGCATCTTTGCTATGTTAGCTTTTGCTTTATCTTACTATATTTTATTTTTTAATGTTTGTTTATTGTCTCTTTGAGATACTGTTCTTTTTGAATTTCAGACAGATCCTAAGGGGAGGGGAGGTAGGAAATAACTGTGAGGAGTAGAGGGAGGGGAAACTATAATCAGGATATATTGTGTATAAAATGAATCTATTTTAAATAAAATGAAAGAAAATGTAAAGAAAGAAAAAGAAAACAGAACTCTGCATCTCAACACATTCCTCTCTAAGTAATACCAGGAAGATGATGAAATTTGAAAACTGGAAGTCAGGCTCTTAACAGTAATTCTTATACAAAGGTATATCTAAAAGAGTCTTCATTGCTATTAATTTGTATTTCCTTCAGTATTTAAAGAAACAGATCCATCAAATCCCTATAGACTGTTCCTTCTACTTGCCACTAGGAACATGAATTATTCTATGGCCCACTGAGTACTTCCTTATATAAAGGAGTTCAAACGGGTGCAGAAAAGACAGCTGTGAGCGGAGGAAGGAGGAAGGAAGACTACAAATTAAAAAATTGGAAAGCTAAATGTACAATCTCTGTAACTTTTATACTTGAACAATTTTTATTCCCTCAACTGCTCTACTATGAACCAAAATTTGTGCAAACTAAAAAATAAGAAAGTAGAAATCATTGCATACTATAAGTATTGTTGGTGTCAAATTTCTACCAAACGATTTTTTTAATTTAAAATAAACAAAAAAGTGAATATCTTGTTACTTTAAAATTTCTTACCCTTGAATGAACATTTTTTGAGTATTTGTCCAAGAGTGTAGAGCTGGTCTTGAAGTATATTTATTCCCAATTTTCTGAGAACTTCCATTTTGATTTCCAAAGTTGTTGCACAAGATTGCACTCCCACCAACAAGGGAGAAGTGTTTGTTTTGCTCCACGTCCTCTCTATCATAAGCTATCATGTGATCATGTGCATTTTAGATCTTAGTCATTCTGACATATATAAGATGGAATCACATTGACTTGCATTTCCCTGATGAAAAATGATATTGAACATTTCTTTAAGACTTTCTCAGCCATATGAGTTTCATCTGTTAAGCATTCTGTTTAGATGTGTACCCCATTTTTAATAGAATTATTTTGTTTGTTGATGCCTAGTTTCTTGAGGTCTTTTTATGTTTTGGAAATTCACCCTTTTCAGATTTAGGGATGGTGAAGATCTTTCCCCATTCTGAAGGCTGCCATTTTGCTGTATTGACAGTGTCCTAATCCTTACAGAAGTTTTTCACTTTCATGAGGTCTCATTTATTAATTGTTGATCTTAGTGCCTGTGTTACACTTGACAAACCATGTTCATAGCAGCTTTATTCATGATTGCCAGAATCTGTAAACCACCTAGATAGCCCTCAACTGAAGAATGGATAAATAAAATGTGGTACATTTACACATGAAGTATTACTCAGCTGTTAAAGACAACAACATCATGAAGTTCAAGTGCAAATAGATGGAATTAGAAAAGATCATCCTGAGAGAGGTAACCCAGATACAGAAAGACAAACATAGTATGTACTTACTTAGAAGTGGATACTAGCTGTAAAAGAAAGGATTATTATGCTATGAACCACAGACCCAGAGGAGCTAGGTAACAAGAAGGGCTAAAAGAGGACACACTGATCTCCCTAGAAAGGGAAAACAGAAGAGATTTTCTGGGTAGACTGGGGGCAGATAAGTATTGGATCATGAGGGATCTGGTGGGACTGGTATGGAAAGGGGAGTGCTGAAAGAGCCAACTGGAAAGGGGATCATTTCAGGGTCAGTTCATTTCAGAGATTGTGGGAGTGGTCAGTCAATGAATGGTCCAGCCTAAGACCCAGGTCTTGAGAATGAGTCCACCCCTGACATTATGTGGAATGCCAGGACCCAGAGGCTGAATGGCACAAAGACCTAGGATAAATCTAAACTTGATTGGTAAAAAAAAAAAACAATCACTCTAATGATGTCTAATGGTATTCAGCTGTACTGATAGATTGATAGCCATCAGAGAGGCTTAGACCGGAAACTGGTGGAAATAGATGCAGACCCACAGCCAGATCCACAGACTGAGGTCAGGGAATCCTGCTAAAGAGAGGGAGAAAGGTAGGAGCCAGAGGGGTCACAGACATCACAAGAAAACTCACAGAATCAACAAACCTTGGCTCATAGGAGCTCACAGAGATTGAACAGACAGCCAGGGAGCTTGCGTGGGACTGTCCTGGGCTCTCTGTATATATGAGACAGCTGTGTAGTTCGGTCTACTTGTGGGACTTTTAACAGTGGGAGCAGGGGCTGTCTCTCCCTCTTTTACTTGTTTTTGGGACCCTCCCTATATCTTATACTAGATTGTTTTGCCCAGCCTTGATACAAAATGAAGTGCTTATTGTTACTACAATTTGACATGTCATGCTTTATCAATATACATGTGAAGCCTGCCCTTTTTTGAATAGAAATGGGGGAGTGGTTGGGGAAGGAAGGCAGAGGGAATGGGAGGAGAAGAGGGAAAGGAAGCTGCAGTTGGGATACAAACTAAAAAATAAATTTAAAATAAATACATAAATGAAAAAAGTTTGGTTACTCCCATATACCATACCACTATTAAACCACTGGGCATATCTTACCAGTTTGGTCATTATTGTCGCTCACAGGTTTTGCAATGGGGTAAGATGGTTGTTTGCTTCTCTCCTCCAGTAATGTACATGCCACTTTCAGCAGGATGAAAACAGACTTCTGGGGATAAAAATTTCAACTCAGTGTCACTGTGATTTTTTTTCCATTTTCTATACTTCAATTAAGGATGTCTTAATCAACAGTGTATTACATCAAATGGGTTAATTGTACTGATTTTAATGAGATGATCCCCATAGGCTCTTATGCTTGAATGCTTAGTCATCAGGGAGTGGAACTCTTTGGAAAAGATTAGGAAGTGTGGCCTTTTTGGAGTAGAGGTTTCCATGTTAAAACAGGTGTCTCAATGGTACTGGGTTTTGAGGTTAAAAATCCCATGCCAGATCAAGACTCTTTACATCTTCCTGTTGTTTGTGAATCAGAATATGAAACTCTCAAATGCTTCTCTAGCACCATGGCTATGTGCTTCCCACAATAATAATCATGGGCTAATGCTCTAAAAAGTAAGTACATCCCTAATTACATGATTTCTTTTATAATAGTTGTCTTTATCATAGTGTCTCTTCATGGGAGCAGAATAGTAACTAAGATAGTAACCAAGAGAATTATGACATGTAGTGTCTATGAGATCTATGGAGTCTCATTTGTTAACAACTTCAAAAAAGACAACCCATTTCTATCACTGAATGTCTTCTAATAAGATAACTCAATCTAACTATTTTATTTATGTATATTTATATAGTTCAGAAGCTCCTACAGTAGAAGGTTTCCCATAATGTTTGCAGATATACATGTTGAGAGCTCCAGTCTCTGGAATTTACTCTATTCCAGATATGCTGGTTAGCGATGGAAGAGTTTGTTTGTAAAAACATGTTCAACTTCTAGTCAGAAGTGTGTCTCGATTTAGAGGAACCTGTCAGAAGCTATAAAATTACATATTTTTAGATGAGCAATGAGTGTTTTTCATATATCCAAGTGTATATAACAGTACTGAATCAAGCTAAGCTATTATATAAGCATTCAGAAATTATGGTGACATTGCTCTCAATTTTCTTTGAACAGTGTCTATAATAATAGTGGATATTAAATTTTCACAAATTTGATATGCTGAGGAATCTGTTAGTTTCTTTTGTATACAAACATTTCATTGCTTACAATAATGCTCTCATACCATAGATATGTTCCTTTATTGATCTGGAGAGGGTACATGCTGCTCAAAGCAAGAGAGTAGTTGTGTTTAAACTAGAATGTGAATGCAGAGTGGAATAATTATGCTTTGAAGACATAGTCATGGCCATAAGTATAGCAGTAGGTATTAAAATAGATTAAGGTTTATATGATGATACAGCCAATGTACCATTAATGCTCAACTGTAATCAAGTAGAGAGACTTGTATTTATATGATGAAAGTTTGGATTCACAGATGGTTTATGGTGAAAATAGTCTACTTTAAATATATCAGTGATTGACCTAAGGGCTTCCTTATAATTAAACACCTGCTCACCTTACTATTACATACATGAGCCCTGAAGGATGAAAGAAATAGCTATTTTAGTCATGTTTGAAGTAAGTTTCTTTAAAAATTAAATTCCTGAAAAGTTTTAAGTAAACAAAATGTGTTAAGGGACTCATTTAATCAAACAGAAATATACCAGATATATTTAATGCATGAATCCATAACACCCTTATCGAAACAAACTTATAAATAAATAAAATTTCCTTAGTCACATATCCCTCAAGTTATATAGAAAGACAAATAAAGAGCTACAAGACAAATTGATTTATGTTTGCTTAAAGGTAAGGCCACATACTCTCAAACTAGGAAATACAAACCAAATCTGCATTTATCTTAATGGTTTGAACATCAAGACATACTACTAGGAGGAAAGATCATATCACATCATTGCTGTAGTAATGATGTACATGAAAGTGAGAAGTAAGGAGGACACTGGATGTGAAGTATTCAGCTAGATCTTCTTAGGACAGGCAGAGATGCAAGCCTCTCACCACTTCGAATCCCTAAACAAACACTGATGATACTTAGTGTCTATGTTAAGTATCTACTTGAACAAATAATTAGGAAGCAAGGAAAAGAAGGTCTAGACATGGATAAAATAAATTCCTCCCTGCTGCCCTAGACTAACACATTGAGGTAACATCACTGAAACCAGGGATCTGTCAGTTGTGTGACAATGGATATTCAGGATCTCTTTTCTCCACACATTAACAAACGTATATTTGCAACACACAAACAACACAACTACACACAAACCTATTTACATTCATAGATTATAGAATAATTTTCAATTTTTAATTTTTTTCTTTTGTTTTTCATTTAACTAATTTGTTGATAAGTTTGTACAAACGTATTCTGATTATACACACCTCTCCCTCAGATCCTTCCATATTTACACATATCTGTATCTCCACTACCCATCCAACTTTGTGTCCATTTTCCATTTATAAAACTAATCACTTCCAATCTATAGGACCCATATATCATTGAATGTAGAACTTCCGAATGGAGCATATTTAACATAATGCAGGTTATACCCTTAAAGAAAACTGACTTCTCTTCTCATCCCAGCTGTCAGTTTCATTTGAGAAGCATCTTTTCACAATATGGAGACACACAAATGATGAATCTGAGAATTAAAATAGTACAGTCCTCAGTCCTAAATGGGACCTCTATATTGCATTCCTTCATCCCAGTTCTCAGGAACCTTTGCCAAAGAGGGAGGTGGGAATATCATGAAAGCCAGGAATATTAACTGTCTACAAGGAAACAGTGTTGTCTAGACACACGCAGCAGCTGTGACAGCATGTAGAAGACCTGTGCAAATGCAACCCAAAACAAATCTCAGCATCCAGAGCAATCAAACAATAATCCAAAATAATCACACAGAAACTATATTAATTGCAATACTGTTTGGCCAGTGGCTTACGTGTATTTCTAGCTAGCTCTGACATTTTCAATTAGCCCATTACTATTATTTTATATTTTGCCACAAGGCTTGTGGTTTACCAGTACCAGCACACAGGTGTATTTTTCCTCCAGTGGCTACATGGTGTCTCTTGACTCTGCCTACTCTCTCTCTACATCTCTTTTCAGATTTTCTGCCTAGCTTTACTCTATTAAGCCATTGGCCAAAAGCAGCTTCTTTATTAACCAATGGCAATAAAATATATTCACAGCATATAGAGGGGAATCCCACATCAGAGTTGGGAATTAAGTCCCATTCAATAGTTACTCTACACTGTTTAAACAATTTTTATATTGATAGTTAACATTAATTTCATAGGTATTATGAATTGAAATCTAAGGATCAATAGATATTCACATATATCCCTATTATAAATTTATATGTCATTTACATCAGTTCAATCAGAGACATAAAGACAGTTACAGCCTTGTTAAATTATCATCATACAAATGTACCTTGCTATCCAGATACCTTGGCAACTATATCCTAATATATAGTAGTTACAATACATTAAGGCACAAACAAGTTATAACTGAAAGGTTTAAGGCTGGTGTAGAAGAGAATGCATTATAATAGACTTCATGTTGGGAGTTTGAACTGACCTTAGCTGCATTTTCATTATGATTGTGCTGTCTCAGATTAATCTGTTATTTTAAATAGCATATAAATAAAATATTTTATATAAATTGGCTGAATTCTTAACATAACTGTGGAAATCTGCTAAATATTAAATTTCAACCCTTAGTAGTTTTGAAGCAGAAGCCAACCAGAACTTGTCATGGAATAATAAGTATTGTAGTAAATTTGTTTGATCTCTAGCCCAAACAATTCTGTTACAGTTCTTTAAATATCAATTTCATTCATTCACTCTTTTTATTTTTTCTCTTTTCTTATAAGATTTATCTTTGGTGTGGCTCTAGCTGTCCTGGAACTAGCTTGTAGACTAATTTGGCCTCTAACTCACAGAGATCCACCTGCTTCTGCCCCCCTAGCCCTAGGATTAAAGCCATGTGCCTCTACCACCTGGCCTTAAAAATAAGTTTCTATGTATCCCAATTTAAGCCAGTTTAATACTTCATGTACTATACTATTGCACTGGAACTATCTAAGATAACCTCACATAAAGATCACTGAGTTTTCTATTTTCCCTTGTTTCATTAACATTGCCAAGAAATTGTAACTCACAGCCAAGAAATGTTACAATCATGCCTGAGCAAAGCTCGAACAACTCATATGCTCTGTCTGAAAAAGTACACTCATTTGAGCTTAGATATTCTGAAGACTACTTCAATCATTTTAAACAATCAAAGAATAAGCAAAAAGCTACATCAAGTATAAAAGATGTGGGAATAAGTAGAACCTAGAAAGAATACATCCTTGCAATGAACGATGAAACACAGAGATTGTTATATTCATTCTATAAGTTAGGTTAACAATCTTTCCATTGTATTCTTGCCTAAGAATGATTACAAAAGAGTCATGAGCTATGAGGTCATGGCACATGCTTTAATCCCAGCACTTGGGAGCCAGATGCAGGTGAATTCTGTGAGTTCGAGGCCAGCCTGGTCTACAGAGCAAGTTCCAGGACAGGCTCCAAAGCTACAGGGAAACCCTGTCTTAAAAAAAAATAAGAAAAAAAATAAAAGAGTCATGATTAGTGCCTTTGGGATAATGAGCATCACTTTGGCAGTTCTGACTAAGCATGAATGAGTTGTTTGATATTCTTGCAAGCTAGAAATTTAGAGTTCATTACTGAAGAACTTGAAACATCCGAAGTCCCAACTAACAGAAACCCACAACTAGATCCCTTTAGTAGGGCAATCATTATATGGAGACTCCTAAAATTCATAGATATATCTTCCTCTTGTACAAATTATGGTGGGGTTGGTTCCCCACTGCAAACATTTTGAGGCCAGATAGAGCAGTAACCAATCCAAAAGAAGTCTTTAAAACATTATATGGCTAAACATATAAGAAAATTTCTCATTTAGAAGATGTGTAATTTTGATCTTATTTTGTAAATATCAAATGGTATATATAGAAACTTTCAAAGCAAAATTAGTTGCTTTAATTATTTTAAGTTAGCATAAAATATTTTTTTATTTTATTTATTTCATTTTTCGTGTGTGTGTGTGTGTGTGTGTGTGTGTGTGTGTGCACAGGTGCATTGCTTTATGCAGGTAGCCACCAGATTCCTTGCAACTATGATTATAGGCATTTGTGGCATGATTGAAGTACGTGCTAAGATCTGAACTGGATCCTCCTAATAAAGAAAGTGATCTTTAGGCCATCTTTGCGCCCCAAGAACATACTGTTCAAACAACTAATATGATTGCACTAGTTTGAAGCTAATAAAAAATAGCAAACGATTGTATCGCCAATGGAGAATATACCATGCAAAAAATCTAATAGGAAATCATTTGGAGAAAAAAATAAAAACACTTCTAGGTAAGAGGTCCCAGCTTCTATGCTGAGAGGATCCAGACAGGTGAGTGAGTGGCTCCATGGCCAGTCGGTCTCGAGGAACTCAGTACAGGCCCCCTCCAACTCCCTAAGCTTTTCTGGCAATCCAGCCCGGTGTTTCCTGGCTGCTGGCTCTCTTTAGCACATTCCAGCCTGCCCCCAAGAACCCCTTTTTTTATGTGTGAGGTCCTTGAGTCCTCCAACTCAGCCTGTTTGGAGCTGAGAGGTTGGAGAACCAGTGGGAGTGTCCTTGCCACTGGAGTTTCTTTTGTACCACCTCACCCTGCATCCCAAGCTGCTTTTTTGTCCATGAGGTCCTTGGAGTCAGGCAAGAGGTCCCTGCTCCTGTGTGGAAAGGATTCAGACAGGAAGGATGGGCAGGCATCAATGCAAGAATTCCTCCAACAACCTGAAAATCAACGTGATAACACCAGGATCCAGCGAATATGCAACAGGAAGACTCGAACAACCTAATCCAGAAGAAGTAGAAGAAATCGACTTTCAACATAACATTATGAAAGTGAAAGAGACCATTAAAGAGGATGTGAAAAACTTCTTTAAAAAATGGATGAGAAGATTAATAAAAAGTTAGAAGAAATGAATAAATCTCTCAAAGATACCCTAGAAAACCAAGAAAAAACAATCAAACAGGTAAAGGAAATAGTTCAAGACTTGAAAACCAAAATGGAGGTAATGAAGCAAACACAAACTGAGAGATGGCTGGATATGGAAAATCTGGGTAAATGAACAGGAACTACAGAGACAAGTATAACCAACAGAATACAAGAGATAGAAGAAAGAATCTCAGGTGCTGAGGATAGAGGAAATAGACTCATTTGATCAACGAAAACAGCAAATCCAACAAATCCTTAACTCAAAACATCCAGGAAATCTGAGATACCATGAAAAGACCAAACCTAAGAACAATAGCAGTAGAAGAAAGAGAAGAATTCTAGCTCAAAGGCCCAGAAATTATATTCAACAAAATTATAGAAGAAAACTTTCCCAACCTAAAGAAGGATATTCCTAAGAAGGTACAAGAAGCTTACAGAACCCAAATAGACTGGATCAAAAAAAAATTCCCTTGCCATATAATAATCAAAACACAAAACATACAGAATAAAGAAAGAATACTAAGAGCTGCAAAGGAAAAAACGTCAAGTAACGTATAAAGTGAAACCTATCAGAATTACACCTGACTTCTCTATGGAAACCATGAAAGCCAGAAGGTCTTTGATAGATGTGCTGCAGCCACTAAGAGACCATGGATATAAGCCCATACTACTATACCCAGCAAAGCTTTCTTTAACATAGATGGAGAAAACACGATATTCCATGACAAAAACAGAATTAAACAGTATGTATCCACAAACCCAGGCTTACAGAAAGTACTAGAAGGAAAACCTCAACACAACGAAGCCAACAACACTCACAACAGCACAGACATCTGACAACCCTCCACCAACACAACTCAGAGGAGGAAAACACATAAAAACTACCACAAAAAAATAACCAGAGTTAACAACCACTGGTCATTAATATCGCTTAATATCAATGGACTCAATTCACCTATCAAATGGATACAAAAACAGGACACAACATTCTGCTGTTTACAAGAAACACACCTCAACCTCAAAGACAGACACTACCTCAGAGTAAAGGGTTGGGAAAAGGTTTTCCAGGCCAACAGACCTAAGAAACAACCAGGTGTGGCTATCCTAATATCTAACAAAATTGATTTCAAACTAAACTCAGGTAGAAAGATGGAGAAGGACACTTTATACTCATAACAGGAACAATTCATCAAGATGAAGTCTCAATCCTGAATATCTATGCTCCTAATATAAAAGCACCCACATATGTAAGAGAAACTTTACTAGAACTCAAATCACACATTAAACCCACACACTAAAAGTAGGAGATTTCAACACTCCTCTCTCACCAATGGACAGGTCAACCAGCCAGAAACTTAACAGAGAAATAAGAGAACTAACAGATGTAATGAACCAAATGGACTTAACAGACATCTGTAGAACATTCCACCCAAACAGGAAAGAATATACCTTCTGCTCAGCACCTGATGAGCAGCACTTCTCAAAAATTGATTACATACTCGGTAACAAAGCAAACACCCACAGGTACAAAAAAAAAATTGGAAAACCCGCCTGTGTCTTTTCAGATCACCATAGAGTAAAGCTAGAATTCAACAGCAGTTCTACCCCCAGAAAGCCTACAAACTCATTGAAAAGTCAACTACTGAACACCCCTGGGTCAAGGAAGAATTAAAGAAAGAAATTAAAGCCTTGCATGAATTCAACAAAAATGAAGACACAACATACCCAAACATATGGGACACCGTGAAAGCAGTGCTAAGAGGACAGTTCATAGCACTTAGTGCCCACTTAAAGAAAATGGAGAAAGCTCACTTAGAGACTTAACAGCACACCTGAAAGCTCTAGAAAAAAAAAAGAAGCATACTCACCCAGGAGGAGTAGAAGACTGGAAATAATCAAACTGAGGGCTGAAATCAACAAAATAGAAACACAGAACACAATCCAAAGAATCAATGAAACAAAGAGCTGGTTCTTTGAGAAAATCAAAAAGATTAACAAACCCCTATCCAAACTAATCAAAAGGCAGAGAAAGAACACTCAAATTAACAAGATCGGAAATTAAACGGGGGACATAACAACAGACACTGAGGAATTTCAGATAATCACTAGGTCTTATTACAAAAGCCTGTACTCCACAAAATTGGAAAATGTAAAAGAAATGGACAATTTTTTAGATAAATACCATACACAAAAATTAAATCAAGACTAGGTGAAGAATTTAAATAGACATATAAGTCACGAGGAAATAGAAGCTGTCATCAAAAACCTCCCAACTAAAAAAAGCCCAGGACCTGACAGTTTTCATGCAGAATTCTATCAGAACTTCCAACAAGAGCTAATACCTATACTTCTTAATGTGTTCCACATAAAAGAAACACAAGAGTCACTGTCAAATTCTTTTTATGAAGCTACAGTTAGCCTGATACTAAAACCACACAAAGACTCAACCAAGATAGAGTTAGAGATCAATATCACTTATGAATATCGAAGCAAAAATTCTCAATAAAATACTGGCAAACTAAATTCAAGAACACATAAAAAAAAATCATCCATTATGGTCAAGTAGGCTTCATCCCAGAAATGCAGGGCTAGTTCAACATATGAAAATCTATCAATGTAATCCATCATATAAATAAACTGAAAGAAAAAAAATATGATAATTTCATTAGATGCTGAAAAAGCATTTGACAAAATTCAACACCCCTTTATGATAAAGGTCTCAGAGATATTAGGGATACAAGGTTCATATCTAAATATAATAAAAGCAATATACAGCAAGCCTATAACCAACATCAAATTAAATGGAGAGAAACTCAAAGCGATTCCACTAAAATCAGGAACAAGACAAGGCTGTCCACTCTCTCCATATCTCTTCAATACAGTGCTTGAAGTTCTAGCAATAGCAATAAAACAACATAAGGAGATCAAGGGGATTCGAATTCGAAAGGAAGAAGTCAAACTTTCGTTATTTCCAGTTGATATGATAGTGTATATAAGTGACCCCGAAAACTCTATTAGAGAACTCCTACAGCTGATAAATACCTTCAGTGCTGTGACAGGATACAGATCAACTAAAAAAAAAAAGCAGTAACCCTCCTATACACAAAGGATAAAGAAACAGAGAGGAAAATCAGAGAAACATCACCTTTCACAATAGCCACAAAAGCATAAAGTATTTTTGGGTAATACTAACCAAGGAGGTGAAAGATCTATTTGACAAGAATTTTAAGTCTCTGAAGACAGAAATTGAAGAGGATACCAGAAAATGGAAAGCTCTCCCCTGCTCTTGGATTAGTAGGATCAACTTAATAAAAATGGCAATTCTACCAAAGGCAATCTATAGATTCAATGCAATCCCCATCAATATCCCAACAAAATTCTTCACAGACCTTGAGAGAAAAATAATCAACTTTATATAGAAAAACAAAAACCCAGGATTGCCAAAAACAATCCTATGCAATAAAGAAACTTCCGAAGGCATTACCATCCCTGACTTCAAACTCCATTACAGAGCTACAGTAATGAAAACAGCTTAGTATTTGCATAAAAAAAGAGATGTTGACCAATGGAACCGTATCGAAGACCCGGTAATTAATCAAGAAACTAGACATTAAAATTCTAAATAACCTAATTAAAAAATGGGGTACTGAACTAAACAGAGAATTCTCAACAGAAGAATTTCAAATGGCTAAAATATGCTTAAGGACATGTTCAGCTTCCTTAGCGATCAGGGAAATGCAAATCAAAACAACTTTAAGATGCCATCTTACACCTGTTAGAATGGCTAAAATCAAAAACACCAATGATAACCTATGCTGGAGAGGATGTGGACTAAGGGCAACAATCATCCATTGCTGCTGGGAATGCAAACTTGTACAACCACTTTGGAAATCAGTGTGGCAGTTTCTCAGAAAATTGGGAATCAACCTACCTCAGGATCCAGCAATACCACTCTTGGGAATATACCCAAGAGATGCCCAATCATACTACAAAAGCATTTGTGCAACTATGTTCATAGCAGCATTATTTGTAATAGCCATAATCTGGAATTAACCTAGATGATCCTCGATGGAATAATGGATAAAGAAAGTGTGGAATATATACACTTTAGAGTACTACTCAGTGGTAAAAAAAACAATGACATCTTGAATTTTGCTTGCAAATGGACAGAAATAGAAAACACTATCCTGAATGAGATAACCCAGACCCAAAAATATGAATATAGTATGTACTGACTCATTAGCCATAAACAAAGGACATTGAGCCTATAGTTCATGATCCTAGAGAAGCTAAATAATAAGGTGAACCCAAACAAATACATATATAAATCCTCGTGGAAATTGGAAGCAAACAAGATCACCAGGCAAAAGTTGGGGGGATGGGGTGTGGGTGGGTTAAGGGAAGAGGAGGAGGCAGAGAGAAGGGAGAAGGGGAGAGTTGAGGAGACCTTGAGGAAGTGGGATGCTTGAGATGGAGGAAGGACGGATATGGGAGCAGAGAAGAAGATATCTTAATTAAGGGAGGCATTGTGGTGTTGGCAAGAGGCTGGAAATCTAGTCCCAGATGTCCACAGGGATGTTCCCAGCTAGGTTCCTGAGCAGTAGAGGAGAGGGTGCCTGAACTGGCCTTGTCCTGTAGTCAGACTGATGACTATCTTGAATATCACCATAGAACATTCATCCGGAGACAGATGGAGATAGTTACAGAGTCCCACATGGGAGTACTGGACTGAGTCCCAAGGTCCAGTTGGAGAACAGAAGGAGGGTGAATATGACCAAGGAAGTCAGGACCACGAGGGGATGATCCACCCACTGAGACAGTGTGCCTGAACTAATGGGAGCTCACCAAAGTAGCTGGAATGGGAGTGAATGAGCATGGGATCAAACTGAACCCTCTGAATGTGGCTGACAATTGGGCAGACTGAGAAGACAATGATAATGGCACTGGAATTTGTCTCTATGGCATGTACTGGCTTTTTGGGATCCTAGCCTATTTGGATGCACACCTTCCTAGGCCTGGATAGAGGTGGTAGGGCCTTGGACTTCCCACAGGGCAGGGTACCCTGCCCTCTCTTAGGACTGGAGGGGGAGAGGAGGAGGGTATGTGGGGGAGCAGGAGGGAAGCGGGTGGAGGGGAGGAAGTGGAAATTTTGATTCCTAGTATTAATAAAGTAATAAAAAAAGTTTAGAATTAAAAAAAAATGAGTGTAATTTCTTTGTCATTATAATCCTTAAATACTTTAATAAAATCTTTATTTGTCTGGAAAATAAGTAAATAAATAAATCGCTTCCATTGACAACTTGGTTACATTTCAGTACTGGAGCTAATTTCCTTCGGGAAGCACATTTTTAAAATGTATCTATTTATTTATTTATTTATTTATTTATTTATTTATTTATTTATTTATTTTAATTTCATTTAACATTTCAACTACAGTTCTACCTATCAGTGCTCCTCCCAATCCCCCCATCTCCCTCTAGCCCACCCCCATTCAGTCTCCTCAACTGGTAAGGGCTCCCATGGGGAGTCAACAAAGTCTGGCACATTAAGTAGAGTCAGGACTTAGCCCTTCCCCCACTGTGTTAAGGTTCAGCATGGCATCATACCAGATGGCTCAGCTCTTAAACGCTAGGCTCATAACCAAAACTATAGGAAGCACATTTTTAGTGCTCAGGTAAAATTTGTTGCATAAAACTATCTTTAGGAGAAAAAAACAAAAATAAATAATTTGAAGAAAAATTTGAGAAAGCAAATTTCATGTGTGTTTTCAGCTTTAACAATAACCACCTCAAATACTTAAAATACTATGTAAATATCTTCTTTAACACAGACACAACTGTAATGTCTGCTATGATTTTAAAATCTTTGTTTTCATAATAGTGTTTGTAAAAGTTAATGTCATTAGCATGTCCATTGTGACTTTTCAAAGATTATCTGTGAGTACAAGAAATCATGAAAATAATTCTGGGGTCATAGTAGACTACCACATTGTCATGTTTCAATGCTAAAAAAGAATGAAGAACTAAATATACAAGAAAGATTTCTTGTAATCACAGAAAATCTTTGTGATATGGACAGTCAGGCATATCACTCTTCACTTGGGAATTTAGAATAAACTTTCCATCTTCCACAGTGTTTCTGTGCAGTGCAGATAGCTGCATCCTGAATTAAGTATTTGTAAGTTCAGTTGAGTTAAAAGAATACATGTAAGAAACTGTGGGTAGGTAATGATTAAAACATAGGTTTTAGATCCTGACTGGATTGAAATCTTAGTCTGGTTAATTACCACCAATGTGAATCAGGGAAAAACACTGACCTTTCCTTAAATTAGTTTCTTGAGTTATAATATTAAATAATAGTAATATTGACCTAGAGTTTTGTGTATATTTAGTGCGAACTGTGCCTAACTATATTTAACTACTGTAAAATATTAGTTATTGCAAAATTATAATGAATTCCTGTACAAGAAAATTTAAGGAATATAATCACAAATTGAATGAGTTTAATACTTTTTAATTTACATTTCTTTCAAAATCGAATTACATGGGCCTAGTAATACAGCATGGATATTATTTTCCCTTTTGCATGAACAAGATGAAGTTGGATGCACAAGTGAAAGAAAAACCAAAAGCCCTGCCCAAGTTTAAACAATTCATTTCTGGCACATTAAATAAAGAAATTGGATTTTTATAACTAGTAATTGTACAACATTTTCATTGCACTTCACTGCCTTTCACATGCTTCAATATTCACATGTTGATCCTCTATCAACTGAAAAGCAAGACACTATGAGTAAAAGGAGCTAGGAAATCAATTTTCTAGTATTTTAGTTAATGCTATGATGTATCATGAAATATTTAGTTCTTCATTCTTTTTTAGCATTGAAACATGACAATGTGGTAGTCTACTATGACCCCAGAATTATTTCATGATCAAAATCCTAGACTGTGAGACTTACATTCTCCTAGATTGTGTTTTGTATATATTACTTATTAATTAAGTTTAGTTTAATATTCTGCTATTTAAATTTTCTTTCTAATCATGGTTAGATTTAATTTTTATAATTATTGACAATGACCAGAGGATATGAATTTTAATTCATATATATATGAGGTGTATTTAGTCATCTAATTAATTAGTCAATATAAATAATGTGTATTTCAGGTTATGTTAACTGATTCTAATACTTTTCAAATTATTCAGACAGAGTCCTCTATATGACAGATTCTTTAAAAGTAAATTGTTTTTCAATTTTACTTCATATCGTATAGAAGGAAAAATTTTACAAGATTTTATTTTTTATGGAATTAAATGGATACCTGAATTATAGAATAATAGTGACTCTGCCAATGAGATTCAGGTAAATCCACAAAGTATTTGTATATATAATACAGCTTTAAAATTAAAAAAGTCAAAGAGACAAAATCAAATTTAATAAGAGAATTAAGGCATGTAGGGACAAAGTTATTTGAACATAAAAGGACAAGTGTTGGGTGATTTGGGAAGAAAATGTAGGAAAAAAAGCAAGGGGATTACTATGACCAACATACACTGTATTTATTTATGAATTTTATTAAAACTTAAAAAGTAAGAAAAATAATGAGTTAAGTATTTAATGCCTCATAGGATATGAGACACTTTTAAAAATTATTTATCTGAAAGTTTCAAATAATGTTTCAAATCATATTTACCTCCCCACCATGTCTTTCCAGATCCACTTCTCTATACAAGCATACATAATTTTAAAGCTTTTAAAAAATTGTTTGTTTGTTTGTTTGTTTTACATCCTGGCTGCAGTTTCCCTTTTCTCCTCTCTTCTTAGTCCCTCCAAATGATTCCCACTCTGTTTCCACCCTGCAAATCACTCCTCCTTTGTTTCTTCTTGGAAAGGGCAGGTGTCCCATGAGTATCAAGAAAACATGGCATATGAAGTTGCAGTAAGACTAAGCACTTTCACATGTACTAAGGCTGAGCAAGGTGACCTAGTATGAGGAACAGGATTCCAAAGGCCTGAAAATGTCAGGGAAAGCCCCTGTTCTCACTTTTAGGAGGACCACAAGAAGACCAAGCTATACAACTGTAGCATATTTGCAAAGTGCCTAGGTCGGTCCTATGCAGGCTCTTTGAATGTCATTTCTGTGAACCACTATGAGACCAGGTTAGTTGATTCTGCGAGTAAACTTTTTAACCTTTCCAGACCAATCTTTGTAACCTAAATATTTCAGTGGTGTGTGACTGACCTTCTCTTGCCTACAGTCTTGGAGAATATTATTTCTCCATCTCCCAGAAGCTAACAGTTGTGAATATATGCACATACACACGCATTGTGTCCAAATCCTCAAAAATGATCCAAAATGATAGCATACACCCTCACCCTCAAACCTACTTAAAGAGCTATAGTCAGTCTATGACAGCTGAGAAAGGGAGAGCCAGTTTCCCAAAACTAAGCTTTCTAATAGGCTGCTTATTTTCAAGTGGACAAAAATAAGCCTATTTAATACAGGCAACACTCTAAAGGTAATTATGTATAGTAGAAAAAGAAGGGATTTGAGGTGGGTCACTGAAAAGTTGAGGGTTTGATATGTTGAAAAAGCATTGTACTCATGTATGAAGTTCTAGATCAAATTCTAAAATTATAGTTCCTAAATATAAAGCAATGAAAAGACAAATATGATATGTATTTACTTGATATGAGGATATTACCTGTTAAGTCTGTGATAAACAGGCTACAGTCCATAAAACCACAGAGGTCAGATACAGAAATGGGACTATGGCTGGATCTTCCTATATTAAATATATAGTTGTGGATGGACTTGGTCTGGGAGACAGAAACTTGATGAGAGGGTTAGAGGAGATGGGAAAGGGAGGGAATACAGAAAATATGGGAAGAGACACCTAAACCTGATAGGATCAAATAGAAACCTACTGTAATAGAAGCTTCTTAAGTATTTACATGTACTTAAGAAAACTGTATAGAATAACTAAATAATGGAAGAGACAAATACCTCAACTAGACAATTTTATTTTCACCAAAACAAACTTCTGCCTGCAGTAACCGGTTACATCTAATTGTGGTTTTGTCCAAAGAGGACCCTTAAATACCCCTGAATCACCCAAGCTATTACCAAGCCTATTGATTGCCAAATATGGATGATAAGGTCCTATTTCTGAAAATAACTACATCATGGAACAC
The DNA here is from genome assembly GCA_004026605.1 of Ondatra zibethicus. Taxonomy (NCBI): domain Eukaryota; kingdom Metazoa; phylum Chordata; class Mammalia; order Rodentia; family Cricetidae; genus Ondatra; species Ondatra zibethicus. The sequence continues at coordinate 36,408 of PVIU01017889.1, forward strand.
AGAAAAATTGAGCTATTGTCTACCTAGAGCTTTAGCCCTCACTGACTGGTTTTCACAGTAGAGAAAATACTCTCCAGACTTCCAGAGAAGAAAAATACCAACGCAGTTGTGAAGCCTTTCATCCACAATAGTGAATGGCCTGCAATATAGATTGGTGCATAATTGACACAAATTTTTAGGAGTAGCCAATAAATGCCTGATTCCAGTCTCACCCTATAAGTTCAAACAAATGGCTAACACTGCTTAGGTGTTTGAAAGTCTGAGACTATACAGGCCATGGACTTAAGAAAAACCAAATACTACTGCTTTTCTTCCTCTCTTACAAAACATCCCAAAGTTTCTTCTCCCTCCACTTCTCCAGTACGCCCTCTCACACTTTTCACCATAGATCCACTTCCCCTCTGTTTCACTTGAGAAAAGAGCAGGCCTCCAAACGATATCAACTATACAGAGCATAAAAAAATTACAATAAAACTAGGCACAACCCAAAATATCAAGGCTATGCATAGAAACCCAGTATTAGGAAAAATGTAGTAAGTTCACAAGAGTGGGCAAAAGAGTCAGAGACAACCCCACTCACACTGTTAAAAACACCATGCTAACAACCATCACAGATATGCAGAAGACCTAATATGGACACATATAAACTCTGAGAACGCTTCTTCAGTATCTGTGAGTCCCTATGAGTACTACTCCGTTCATTCTATGGGCCTTGTTCTCCTGGTGTCCTCGACCCCTCTGGATCCTACAATTTTTCTTACTCCTGTTCTATTTCCCAATCTCGGAGAGCCGAGTATCAATTGAGATCTCTAATTTGGGCTCTCTCTCCACCTAATGTTTGACTATGGGTCTGTGCATCTGTTCCCATTAGCTGACAGAGGAAGCCTTTCTGATGACAGTTTGCTTACACAAATCTGTGAGTACAACTGAATATCATTAACAATCTTTTTATTGTTTTTTTTTAATTTTTATCCTAGGTATCTGGGCTATCCAGCCTCTGGCTCCTGCTCATATAGGCCGTGTCAGGCCAGGGTTCCATCACATGATATCAGCCTCCAAACAATAAAACCAGACATTGGTTGACAACTGCCATAAGTTCTGTGCCCTAATTGCCCCACCACATGTTATAGGTCAAAAGTTTCATGACTGGGTTGGTATTCCATTTCCACCAATAGAAGTTGCCTGGTTACAGAAGATATCCAGTTCCGGCTCCATATCCTTCATTACAATGAATCCTGGAATTCACATGCAAGTGGATGGAACTAGAAACAATCATCCTGATTCACTTAACTCAGACCCCAAAAGACAAATATGATATGTACTCAATTATAAGTGGATATTAGATGTTAAATAAGTGGTAATCATGCCACAATCTGTAGACCCAAAATAGGTAAGTAAAAAGGAAGGCTAAAAGGGGGACAAGTGGATCTCCCTGGAAGGAGAAATAGAAAAGATTTTGTGAAAGGGCTGGGAGGTTGGTGGGAGTGGGAACAGAAGGGATCATGTTGGGGAGGTGGAAGAGAGAATATGGGAAGGAAGAAGGAGGCATGACTGGAATTGGGGGCGTGATTTGTGAGTTGATCTGAAAACACATTACATTAGACTCCTCCGGGGTTTTACAAGAGCAACCCTACTGTGCACACAACTGTTCCTATGTCAACTACTTTTATATAACCATTTCTTTATGAAGGAAATTTGAGTATGTTAAACCAAGGCATTATTAGCATGTAATTTTAGAATTATGATTAGAAAATCATTTTCAAAAAATGATCTTACCATGGAAACATCAAGGTTAAACATAGAAATGTATACAAAATAAAAACCAAAACCAAGCAAAATGCAGAGTTGTGAATCTCAGTCTAAATATTGACATCTACCACACCTAAGACTTGGAGAACATTGCAGAAGAGGCAGTGAAAAGATTGTGAGAAACAGAAGATGAGGAATAATTTTTGTTGAGATTGCATCTTTCATTGAATATCATAAGATAGGTCCATAAGATCCCACCCCCGTGTCTGCTCAAAAGTGAACCAAGCAAAGATAAAAAAGGCCAGTGATTTGACTGGGAGTGGAGAAGAAAATATAGCATAGTCTGAAAAGAGTAATGGGAAGGGAGAAATGTAATTATATTGTAGTATCCAATATATAAAAAAGAAACCTGCTTGAAACAATTTGTTAAACATAACTCTAAATGAATAATCTTTTTAAGACTATTCATTTTTTAAGAAAAAGTATATACAAGAAATACCTTTTAAATTTCACCATTACCTTTAAAAATTAAAGGATATTGTATTTGTGCATTTCCAATGAATGTGAACTTTCTATTAACTATAAACTTAAATTTATTTTTTATTTTTATTGAAATAAACTTAGCATATATGTATCTAGTCTTCATTCTAATTTTCATTTTTATGCACAATGTTCTCATGTAGTTTTATAAAAGATAAATTTCCCCAAAGGTCTTCTACACTAATTCTGTGTCCATTCAGTACACATGCTAGTGTTTCTAAGCCTCCACATACAGTGCAATGGGACTATATTTGGGATGCATAATGAGTTGTTTTGGGGGTGTGTGATTTTGATTAATATAAGCCTTTTTAATTAAAGAAAAAGTAATCATCACTATGGCTTTCATTCTATATACAGGCCATCCTTCCAATTGATATGTCACATAGTCTGAAAGCACAGAGCCTCCCATTAGAGGATTAATAGCTTGGCCATCTATCCTTGCCAGTGCCCATACTGTAGGTGAGCACCAAGGAACAAAACAACAAAAATACAAAACATAAAACAAAACAAAGCAATGATAGAGTACCTTGTTTCCTTTGCAAGGAAAGTGATTATTCTGTAATAATTTATAGCAGTCTAAATACAATGAAAGATTAATATCGCTATTATAACAGTGTTTTTCCAGCTAGAATGTAATGAAACCTAGTTATAAACTGAAAAATACCCTGTATATTCCTATGCTTTCTCCACTTTCAATTTTTTTGTTCAAAATATCGATGAAATAGTCTTTGAAAATTGGCCACCACAACAGTTTTTAAAAATTCTCTTCCAAAATTTGGAAAAGTGTGAAAAGAGCAGAAGTAATCTGCTACTGACCACAGGGAGTCAAACATAAAGAATGATGATGAGTTGTTTAACTTATATGCAGTCCATCTTCAAGGGAGTTTTCAGTTGCTGACCTTTGGAAAGGATACTCTTTAATACAGTTCTCTAACTTCACAGGAAGAGTGTAACTTTAAAAACATTCACAAGTGATGGACACCTGGGTCTGTAAACATTACATTCTACTACCAGATAGTGTGCACATCAATGTTGATGAAACTAAATTACTGCCATTCATGCTTCTCTATGTCACTCATATTAGAAAACTATATTGAGTCTCCAGTTTCCACAATACACACAAAAATTCAATAATTCACTAATTTCATACCTGAGTCCAGAAGATTTCACAAGTAGATGCTTAAGAAATAAGAAATATCTCTGTATCATGTGTTTCCTATACCCAATTACACTTAGGAACATATTGTGTAAAAAAACAAACCAGATACATGTATGATACAAGTAATTTATTCTTTGATTTTTCAAGGATATACTGAATTAATTTACAGGATAATCACACAGCAACTATTGTTTTTTAAATATATGGTTTGAGTTTTATTAATTATACTTAATATTAATGGCACATTAGTATTAATGTGTAAAAAAAGATGTTTATGTTTAATATAGAGGTAAACCTCAATATAATTGCTGGAAAGGAAGTGCATCTGAAATAAGACTCTGGCCACCTGTAGCATCCTAATATCTTTGAATACTAAGTTTGCCTCTATTCTATCAAACATGTTTTTTCTTAAAGACCACCTCTTTCTTTTATGCTATCTACATTCCTTTTATGCTGTCTTCTTGAGAATATTAACCTAAATTTTTATCTTTTTGTCTAAACTGTTAATAGTTTACTTCATTAGATATACTAATATTTTCACAATGTTTACGTGAAGTATTCTGATCAAAGTCCTTGATTGTTGTTCTTAGCCCCTATATACCTTTTACCACCGCAGTAGGGATAGTAATTACCCTTCAGTTTTCAGTCTGACTAACACATGATCACTACACATTGGGAAGGATGTGAGGCTGAATTTCAGAATTTGAATTCCT